>VDFB02288744.1:14129-267116 GCA_007258455.2 Sequoia sempervirens | reverse complement strand
TAAATAAACAAGTATTGGCAAAATGGTAAAGATGTAGGGGACAGAGGTTTAAAAACACCCCTTTTGAGCACCTTTTGCTTTACAGGTTCTACAAGGTGTGTTTTAAATACCCAAAAGCCAATTTTTTCTTTTTAAGGTCTTAACTCGCTTACAAAAAAGCCCAAAAAAAAAAATTGAAATCAAACCTATTTTGCACTATACACAAATGTGTGAAGTTAGCCCTGACGACTACTAATACGTTTCCCCTGCACTGATATTTTTCAAAAAAAAATTGATAATCTGCTATTTTTCCACATGTGCAGAACAAAGAGCTAAAAACCTACATTCACAAAAAATAAAAAATAAATATAATTATAAAATTAAATTTATTTAAAAATATTTTTTTTGGAAAACTTATAATAAAGACTACATACAAAAAAAAATAATAATAATAATTCATTTGATCCCCCAAAAAATAAATCAAAATAGTTTTTTATCAACATAAAGGAAATTCCGTTATAGATATGGTTTAAAACTAGCGAGGTTATATCCAAGGGGTTTGATCTAAGGTGGTTTGATCAAACCCTCTTCAATTCGAATTCTTTATATGTAACTTTTCAAGGCTCAAATCATTATATTTTTTAAAAATATGTAATTTCAACAAAAATCAGAATCTTTTAATAAACCAATATTGTGGGATCACTAGCAATTGAGTGAATCAGCATATTCATTTGTGCCTTCCATCTCAATAGCAAACTAGACCTGCCAAAGCATTTTGAAGTGACATTTTTAGAGGAAACGTTTCTCAATAGTCTTCCCTCTATATTGTAATTGGCCTCGAGCACAAGGTCCTTAACACAAACCTTATTGGCCTACTCTCTTACCATCAAAACCAATGTGCATTATCTGACAAATAATAACTAATATAATGATATTAACTGTTACGACCATATGGAGTATGCTTCAACTTCCAGTTTGGTATGTTTCTAAAATGCATGAGCAAATTATTTGCACATCAGTTCCCCCTAATTAAATAAGTACACAAATGTTTTACAATAAGTAAACTTTGGAGGCTATTTCAGAATTTCTGCAACATTTTGAGGACAATTCCTGCAAATTCAACTTCCTTAAAAACTTGGAAGGCTGTTTCAGAATGCCTGCAATATTTTGTGAGGATAATTCCTGCAAATTCAACTTCCTTATTTAAAACTAGTGTTAACAGGGATGCATCCTCCCACCACACCCAACCCTTTCACAAACCACAACCTGCAAACTTTTCAAATGCAAATTTTGGACAGAAAATTGCGGGAAAGATGCATGGAAGTCCTTTGTGATTTCTGGGCTAAATGGTTCACAATTTTCATGCAGCGCTAGCTAGGGTTCTGTGATTCTGAAGACTTCAGCCTATTCTGTAACCTATGCAAGCCAAACTCGATCCCAGAGCTCCATGTCTAACTTTTTCCCCAACTTCTGCAGAGTTCCAAGATAGCCTCTGATATTTGTCAGTCTATAAAATGGTCAATTATATTAAAATATTTTATAAAATACTATTATTATATGTAACATATTAAATTTAATAAATAAAAAAAATATTATATTTATTATTAATATATATAATATATTATATAATTTACCTTATAATTCATTATTAATTATATTTAAATATTTATTATTATAATATTATTATATATCATGGGTGCCACCATCCCCAAATTTAGATACTTAGTCCCCATCCCCGAAACTGATCCCATTCCAAAACTTCGTGGAACCATATTTAAAACAGACAGGTCACAAAAAATCCCCAACAGCAAAGTTTAAAATGAACTCTATTCAAGATAAGAATAAAATTGAACGCTTACATGGCATATCAGAACCAAAGCAATATAAAACATAGAATTGGGCATTTTTTGTGATGGAATAGAATTACATAGCCATGTAGTTAGTTGGATTTCAGATATCATCCAACTGCAATCCACATAGGCTTGTCCTTGAAATAAGATACTGTGTAACTTCTCAATCTTGCATTTGCCATCCATAGGATATTTGCATAAGCTTCAATTGTTATAAAGGATCTTATTTTAAGACGATGATGTATTGCAGCTATGCAATTCATAGCACCCGTTCCCATGAAAACAGCAGAGAGGCTGTAAGCAATTTGATCAGCTTAGCCTGTCTCAGACACAATTTTGTTTGTTGTGCAGCTTACATCAGGTTACAAATTCTAAGGATCGTGTTCTAGAGATCAAAATTGTGTACATAGTTTATCCTTGTTATTCCAGTATTTGCTTGCCAACTTGCTCAAACTGTTTCCATTTAAAACTACTGTATCTGGTGCCCCCTTTTAGCCTTAGCACAGGGCACAACCCAAAACAGCAAGCCTGGTTTTCTTCGAGGTCGTCTCCTTTGCTGCTTTGCCAAAAAATAAAAACATGCATCACAATAACATTTATCTCATTAGCAATTACAAACTCAAGTACACAAACAAATTTTAAAATGCTCCTCAAAACTACATATGATCATTTTTTCAGTAACCAGCTAGAGCCATCAGCTAATTAAAGCAACTTAAATCAACACAGAAACATTAAATAACAATTGAGAAAGCTAGAAGAGATTCTGGTCAAAAACCTTTTCCTGGTCATATTTGAGTGCTTTCCAACAAAGAATACCACTAGAATTTGAGTCGGATCCATATGCCCTATTCAGTGTGACATGGATACAAACACGAAAAAAAAATTATTTATTGTAATGATAAAATATGGAATAAATTCGACAAATGCAATGCAATGCAACAATGAATCCATGAAACATACACAACCATGAAAACATGGGCCAAATATACAAAACAGAATTTATCTCCTAAAATGTAAACAGGAGGAAAAACTCCATGTTGATTATTTCTGTTAACATGTTCATTATTACAAAAATTGGCATTTCTCCAAGCAAATCATATACTTCAGTTATCTGGCACTTATGACAGGTAGTTATCAGTCGTGCATGTTTCAAGTCAGATAGATTTCCTTCAAATAAATTCTGTAGATAGGCACCTAATACAGAAATAAGTATAACTAATCATGTTCCCAAGGGACAGACAGTTGTAGAAGATTCCCAAGCAACATCAAATGTTTGCCAAAAACATTTTGCATAGAATGAAAAAATAGAATAAGCATCTCACATGAAGAAGACAAACACTTGACATGAATAGAGACAAGAAAGAAATTCTGATATCTGTATTATATACAACCCCAAGAAGAGTACATAATGCTACGGCTCTCTACATGTTGCCTTGGGTGAACATTAAGATGGTATGCACCAGAGTTTTAAAACTCATGACTTGGAAACACTCGGCAGACCCAATTTTGACTTTTGAGTCAACAACCCAGTAAAAGCTCAGCAAATTAAAAAAATCCTTAAATTCATTGACTCGGTAAAAACTTGGCATAGGTAAATAAGCGAGTTTCTCGGCACAGACAATGACACACAAGTACCCATTAATTTGAAACGATGGGACTATGCATTGCGTGCCACTATCAAAATGTGCCCTATGTCAGATGAGTGGATTCCCTTAACATGTGATGCAATTGTTTGTGTAAAGGATATGGTGCCAAACCATATGATGGAATATCTACATGGAGAGAATGGATATGGACTTCCGTCCATGTGCTGCCTTGCCCTGTTACTTTGCCATACATGATTTTCATGATGAGGGTGAAGTGCTTTGCATTCCTTGTGTGAAGGTTCCAGGGGTGAACTTTTAGCTTCAGATGCTTATGGACAACTTAGCAACAATCAGCAATTATTATTTTGGTCATTACTTTGGTTTTTGTATATTGGCCATCATAGCTCCAATTTTTTCCCTTTTTCTTATTAGATGATCCATAACGCCCTTCTAAATGCAACCAAACTGAGAAAGCCAGTCTGCACCACCATTTGCTTTGACAATGACTAACAAAACTTTGGCCATTATGAAATTTTGGACGTCACCTAGACCTGTGGCCTCTCCTTAGGGGCAGTAGTCTCAAATGCAATAAGTTTGGAGGAGAGATATAGTAAATTGTTTGATTTTTATAAAGATAAGAATTTGGTGGATAAGTGATTCTTGTAAGTGTGGTAATCTATCCAAAGTTCATTTTCACTTATCATAAGGATCAGAGTTACAAGACTTGCCTGAAACTTGCCAAAATTGGCAAGTACCTAGGCAAGCAGATCTAAGCAAATCTTAGAGACTCGAACTCGATTCCTAGCAAGGATAGTCAAACTTGCCAAGCCTGCCAGACTTGCAGAACTTGTTGAGTCCCAAATCTAATAGCATAAAAAAGACCTTCATCACTTCTAAATGCTATTCAATTCATTTGCAAGCACAAACAAGGAGAAAACAAGTGCATTTAAAACTAAAATGCAATCCATTGAAGCAAAAACAAGCAAATGTATTGGCAACAAACATTGATTGAATTGAACTTGAGCAGACTTGTAGCAGCCCTCAATCTATTCAAAGGAGCCTATGATGCATTTAGAAGAACCCACCATTAATTTGAAGTTAATTTGACAAGGTATTTTCCAATGTTTTCTTTGAACTTTCTTTTCTCCTATGGTGTGTCTTCTACATTTGTTTATTTTTTCTTATGGTAGATTCATGAAACAAGAAATAAAAGAGGGAAGAATGAAGATAACTTATTCTCTTCATTTTTCTCGTTTTTTTCTTGTTCCATAATGATATTTTTCCTAAATTGCCAGTTCATGTATGGGTATTGAGTTCGGGTACACTAGTAGGGCAATTAGTTTTCCCTGTGTTTGGTACTGTATATGTATCTGTAATTGGCAAAAAAAATATACAGAATTGAAAAAAAACATTTGATGCATCTAAGTTGGCACACTTGATGATTATATCCCAATTGTCTGTCACCCCTTGTTTGTTATTGACTTCCTTATTCGTTGTACCCGTACAAAAAATAATTATATTGTGACAAAACTCAAGCCAAATCCTTGTCTTTCATATTTCAAACTTTGTCTTGTTCATCTATAATTTTTCAGCTGTCTTGTATTCAAATCTTTTCAGCTGTCTTGTATTCAGGGCCAATGAAAGGAACTTTCCAGTGCATCGGACAAGGCAAAAATCAAATCTCAGACAAACAAAAGAGCCCAATAAAGGCTAAGTCGTTGAGAAAGCCAAATAATCACTTGAAGTACACTTCGCAACATTTCAAAAGACATGAAAGTGGAAAAAAGTGTATGAAATACATGGAGTGGTTTGCCCGGGTTGCATATTTATTGCAGGTTGGTCAGTGTCTAAACAGCAAAGTGTTTAAAGATTGCATCCTTGGTAACTTTTGTCTGCAACAATCTAGCTTAGTTTCAATCATAAACAGAAGGTATCACTAAGGTTCTCAGCAGATTGTAATGGATTTTCAGGCTTTCATAAGTTATAGAGTAGGTTCCAGCAACTTTACATTGGCACCAGTAAATGACAGGGGTTTGTCTGAAGTCTGCAATTGAAACATGTTTCTATAGTTGCATGGAGGGCATGCCAGTCTTATATTGATTTATTGCAAATGTATTTACAATTGAGTTTACAATAGCATAATTCAGAATGCTACTCCATTCATCCTCTCCAAGAGTTTCCAATCAGATTCTTTACAAAATGCTCTAAGACTGATCATTTTTACAAAGCAAATAACCTCTACTTATAGTAACAATACAATGCTCGCCT
The DNA here is from genome assembly GCA_007258455.2 of Sequoia sempervirens. NCBI lineage: Eukaryota > Viridiplantae > Streptophyta > Pinopsida > Cupressales > Cupressaceae > Sequoia > Sequoia sempervirens. The sequence continues at coordinate 261,433 of VDFB02288744.1, read as the reverse complement.
ATATTGGATGACTAACACTCGTCCTATTACTTAACAATCTTAACAATATAGTTATTACTTAAAAGTGCAACTTCGGACTAAAGTTTAGTGAATGCAATTCAATTTGCTGATGGGGCTTTGATTGGGAGCATGTAGTTTGATGAAGCAAATCTCTAACCACAAAATTAGCCCTAGGGGCCACTCCTCAAATGAAGTAAGAACAATGACATCAAAAAGACCATGGCCTTTTTCAGTATGATGCACTCTTGGATTTAAAAGATCATTGCAGTTCACAAAACTTAACGATCCTTTGTAGATATTTGAATGGGAAAGAGCTAGATCACAGCCACTTCCCAAAATTCTTACCCCATTCCTTAAACATTGAGAACAATTCTTAGCTCATTGAATAGATCCTTTAATTCTTCTTGGACTTAGACCTTTGCTAACTTGAGAACCCACTACAATTAGTTCCATGCTCTTCTTTAACTTCCCCCAAAACAACAGAACTAGAGAACTTTGCATTGTCAATATATCAATGAAAATATCCAAGTTCCTACTTCTTTATCTAGGCCTCAAAAGGGGAGATGAGGTGCATTGTGGGGACACGTCAACCTATTGGCCATATGACTTCCTGAAATTCCCACCATGTGTAATCACACCAACTTATTGTATGCATTCTCAGAACCGGCTTCCTTTGACAAATTAGCACAATGCATATTGAAAAGAAACTATTTAGCACATGTGCCCACTTATAAATTGACCAGACTTATTAAAACAATGCTGAAGGAAAGAAACAAATGAGTCAACACTTTTTTGTGAATTACTTGTACTACCCTTCCCACTCTTCATCACTAGGCCAGTTAGCATCAATGATATGAAGACATTTGCCTTATTTATGCCAGCTTCAAATCTGGCATATGTTCCTTTATCTCTAATGCCAATATATTATCAATTTGATGACTAAACAACACTGAATCAACTTTGTCTCCTATAAGAGTGGTTCTGCAAGGGTACAAGATTCTTAAAATCTTCTTTCCAGAGCCTAGGATGTTGTTTTCAACAAGGTGTTGAAACTCATAAACCTTTTCCCTACTACAAATTTCCAAAAGTCCAACAGACCAATCTGTGTCACATCAGCCTGGGAACGAACTGTGAGAAGTTATCATTATTCAATTAGAGGGTTCAGGGTCAGTTGTCTGATGTTCATCAAAGCAGATGGTCATAAGAGTTTTGTGTTGCAAAGGTTGGAGAGATGGCAGAAGATGGATGCCAAGTGTTTCAGAATTCTTAAATAAGGTTTGATGCAGAATCAACATGCACAGGTCTTCACAGTCTATGCATCAAAATGTCAGAGAAATTGCTAAGTTCAAAACAAAGAGCTTCATCAGAATCGTCTTCAGAGCCAATTGTTAAAATTGTCTATTTTCAGCCTTATGCTATTTTTAGTCATCATTATTTTCAAGGAAATGGGCATATTCTGGAAAATCTATATTTGAAGGCTAGTAATGCATGCAAATTGGCTATATTTTTAGACGACCTTCTAGGTGGTCTATTCGTAGTTTCTAGTAATCTTTATTGAGAGTCTAACTGAAGATTGCCTAAGCCCAGGTTTAGTATTAGTGGATTAAATTTTGTAATAAAGATTGCATTGCATGCAAGTACTTTATTCTTAAGGTAGAAGTTGTTGTTGTTAGCTTTTCTTTTTATTTTAATGCAAAAACATTGTATAACCTTATAAATAAGTGCTTAAGATCCAATATTATTAATGTAGTATCATTTATTCAATAGAATTTAGTAATGTCTTTCTTGTCTCTAAATGCTATTGAGATGTTTTGTATTATTAATTTATTTGTTGTGAATGTTGTGGTAGACTAAATCACTTTTACCAAGTTTGCAAGCTTTGTTATTGCAGGTTTACTCAAAGTTAAGGATTGTGGCTTTGTACTAATTCCTTAATTCAATTTATCAAAGTGATCGTGTGCTTGTGTTTAAACCAATTCAAATCCTTATGTGTACTTGCATTGCTCGGTCACTTCCTTTAGCTTAACAACATAAGCACAGTAGTTCTTTTATGGTCTTCATTCAATCAAAACACATGAAAAACCTTTTTACCTTGAGTTGAAGTGTATATGCCTTTTGCCCTAGGCGAATCCAAATAGACAGACTTCTAGTTTTGTTTAGCACGAACATGAACAATCTAAAAAACATTGTACATATCATACAAAGTAAATACATATTGTTTAGATTAGATTAGTTTTTATTATTAGGAGCTTCCTCTTTTAGTTTGAATGCACATAGACCAAATCTTTAAAAACATGTAAATGGGGATCAAACATAAACCTTGAGGAGACCTCTCCAAAACTTACTGTTATTTTTTTAAAAGTAAATATAAAATTGCAATATCAAATATCATATCCATGCCTAATGCTAAGTCCAACCGAGGCCATGTTCTTCATAGACTTCACAACCAAAGTTCTGGAAACCTTCATTTAATTTAAAAACAATTTAAAAATGCAAACCAAGGTAAAAAGACACAAATCAATGGGTACATGTGGGCACAAAATAAATCTTGGTTTGACAAATTAATCAATTAGAGACCTTCGATGGGAAAAAGAAACTAAAAAAGAGGCAAATTGAAGAGATGGCAATCATTCAAAGAGACTCTTATCTGATTCCCCCATTCCCTTTGACTTTGAGCACTAGTGGCAATGCTAATGTTGGGCTTAGACTTCGCATATCCAGATGGATTCATATATTGTACCACAAACTACTCCAAGTTCCCAACCATCACTTAAGAGCACAGATTAGAACAAGGACAAGCATCAAGCAACAAGGAGTGCAATTGAAGACTTTTGGTTCTATTGTTCTATTCCATTTCACATTGCAATGTAAATCCTTCTTATTTATGCTTTCAAAATATGTCTTTTTTTATTTTTTTTGTCTCTTTAATTTTAAAATTCAAGGTTTTTTATTAGATTCTTTATTTTATGACTCCTTATTGAGAAAATCTAGTACATGCCACTACTATTGTTGGGACAAGGTTTAGAGCCCCTAACGGTGAAGAGATAAAGGGCTCGATTTTGATTGAAAAAAGTGACAAACATTAAGGCCACTATTGATGACCAACATGAGATATGAAAGGTTGCATCATCATGTTTAATGGTCAAACAGATAGGAGGAACAAGACATTATTGAATTTTCTTGTTTCTTCCTTGGGTAAAAGTAAAACAATTTTCCTAAAATCCATTAATGGTTCAAAAAAAAAATGTCGATTTCCTTTGTTAGGTTTTAGAGGAAGTTGTGGCCAAAGTGAGTGAAGAAAACATTGTGTAGGTAATTATAGACAATGAAGCAAACTATTCTTTTGCAAACCTCATGGAGAAGCACACATCCATATTCAAGATTCCTTATCTTGCTCATTGCCTTGACCTTATATTGGAGGATCTTGGCAAACTCCTATGAATCAAAGCGGTTGTGAAGCATGCTAAACACATTTGCAAATACATATACAACCATGCTTGGGTCCTCAACTTGATGAGACAACAAAAAAGCATAAAAGAGTTGGTTTATCATGGATTAACCCACTATGCAACAAACTTCATCATGTTACAATCTTTGCTTTAGTCAGGTCAACTTGAGGCAAATATTTGTTAGTCAGGCATGGTCTCAATCTTCATATAATAATACCATTGCAAGAGTTACACTATTTAATCCATTATCCAACTACTTATTTATGTTTTAACACAAGGACACATCCCCACCCCTCAAACACCTATCCTTGTCCCCTAAGACATTTCAAGGACATCCCCTAGCTGTCCCCCTCGAACTGAAAAAATCCAAGAAACATCTTGAAACTCATTCCTCTATTCGAGGACGACAAGACACTTGTAAGGGACACATGCCCGTCCCCCGAGCAGACAAGGACGTCTAACATCCCTCAACCATCTCAGGGACAACCAGGCACCCCCTACATAAAAAAATCAACAATTTAAAAAGAAAAAAAGGTTTCCCCCTGTTGGCATTTCAATTAGCACCTTTGGAGTGCTTATTGGAAATGGATAGCTATGCACAGTGCGTGATGACTGCTCTTCAAATTATGGAGGGGAAGCTCCCTCTTGTTTGTTGATGTTTGTGTAAAAGTAAAACGGACTTAAGTGTTCCTATCTTTTTTACTCAGCAGGCAGGACAAGGGTGCATAAACACAATGCACTGCAACTAAGGCTTTCTCTGGTTTATGCAGATCTTAGCTACAACTAAACTAGCTTTTAATCTATCCTATTACCTCAAGGTAAACAAAGCATGAGGGCATAGGAGCGGGAATGGATTGGTTGAATCGCTTGGTCCGACCGTCTTTCAGAATGCGTCTAAGGTTCTGAACTCTCAGATTTACGCTAGAATAAGGCTTTAAAACAAGTAATCACTCTTACAGTAAGATGAATCTCAGACTTGCCAAGGAGGAGGAACCCCTGTCCGAGGTATAGGCGAGGATACAACTCACTAAAAACAACAAATTACGATGATTTGGCTAACAGGATTCCTAAGAAGGTGACAACACCTATCCAAAGTGTAGGCTGAAATACAACTCATTAAACAACATCAAATGACAATCATTAACAACAAAATACCCAAGGAGGTGACGGCACCTATCAAAAGAGGAGATTGAAACAATAGATTGTAAGAACAAAACGTTGAAAAAATTTGAATATTTAGATCAAATTGCATGTGCTTTCTGATTTTTTTCTTCAAACTTTCTCAACGAATTACAAAAGTTTGGGATAGCAAAGGTGCGAAATCATACACAATTGCTTATCAAACCAAACAAACTCTCATCCAAGAGTGAATAAATATGCACTTGCAAGCTTGTGGCAACAATGGCGCAACAATTTTGCGTAGTAAATAAGGGTTACAAAATAATGAGCAAAGGCTCTTATTTATATAACTCAAAGGAGTAGGCAACCCTAAAGTCCCCTTGAGTTAACAATGAGTTCTTGCCAATCAATCAGCAAGATTTACTCCTAAAAAGGGGGATTAAGTAGTTAACTGGAAATTTACTTCAGTTAACTAAAACTAAACTAAAAGTGAACTCAAATTAAAAAAGTGTCTCCAAAATAGACATCCACAATTAGTGGAGATAGATGTCCATAATTAGTGAAAGCCAAAATAGACATCCATAATTAGTGGGATCTAACATGCATGATTTGTGGGACAGTGAGTTAACTTGGAACGGAGCATCAAGTTAACTCCTGCTTGTCATTAATGCTATTTTGGAGGGTAGGACGTCCTAACTAGGTGTTTTGACACCTCATCACCTCTAGTCAACAGTCCCTCTAGCCAGTTGTTGACTTCTTCTGCCTCTTGCAATCTGCCTTTGATATTCGATCTTCTTGGCAGCTGTGTCATCCAACCTTGTTGACATGGAATGTGGAAGGTAGGGTAGTAACCGGTGGTGGCTCCGTGTTTGGAATGACTGCCTTCCGCATTAGGCTATCCATTGAACAATGATGTCATTTTCGCCTTCCAAGGCATCCAACTTGACTGCGAGCTTCACTTGATGCATGTCTGTGTCGAATGTTTTCAGAAAGTCATGAAGTATGACCATTTTGGTCTTGATTTCAACTTGAGAGTATTGTATTCTAAAAAACTTGACTGTTGACTATAAACACGGATATGTTCAGACAACTTTTGAAAATCCCTAAAAATAGCCATCCACCGAGAAGTATTTTTCCAAAAAAAATCAAACACATGGGTATTGTTCGTGCTTCAATGCTAAACAAACCCAGTTCGTTTGATTTTCAAGTTTGTGACTTTTTTCGAAAATCCCCAAAAATAAGGGCAGCAAGGTTGTTGTTTCTAGAAAAATTCAACCAGTGGGTTTTGTTGAAAAAGTTGTGTTGATCACACCTAGTTGGTCAAATCTATGATTGCCTGTTGTTTTTTGGGACATGCAAGAAAATCTAAGACAAGAAAAGAAGAAAAAGACAAGAAGAAGGTTGGAAGTTATCAACTGTCTTTCTGGAAAAATTATGCCTTTTGATGCAACCTCTAATAAATTGTCCTTCTGTGCAACTGATATTCAGAAATATGAAGAACAATGAGAACCCCTCTGTCAAATCTTCAAAAAGACGTTGGAGAGAAAAAATGCTTGTTCTTGAGCTTCATCCTGCAAAGAGAAACAATGAATAATGATGTCCAAGCTTGATACATAGTGATTGATGTTGAAGCAATCAAGTTTGGACGCCAACTCATGATGGAGGAGTCTTCCTGCCTGATCTGCAGTTCACAACACTAATTTCCACCCATTTAGGGATGTTTTAGACATAGAAAGGCTTCAAAATATCTTAACTTCAATCAATTGAGCCTTACTTTGACTTTAGGCGTCCCTTTGAAGAGTTGAACACTTTTTCATTATTTTTCTGTGGTGAAATGCCTCCATTCAATCCCTGATTCCGATTGCTTCGATGATCTTGAGGTGTTGTTGATAGATTCATTGTTGAGATGGAACAACTTTGATGAAGTGTGCTTGGGAGTTGCAAAGCTCAAAACCTGAGTTTGATACCTCTGATTCTTGGGCGCCTTTTCCCAAGAAGGTGCATTTTTCACCAAACTTAGTCAATTTTCTCAAGTGTTCTTCAATTCCTCCAATTTGACCCTCCTGGCTCTGATCTAAGATCACCGACGACTGATGATTCCGATGATCTCGTTGAAACATGGGATAGATAACCAGCTCAATCCCAAAAAGGATGACTAGCTTCACAAAACTTGAAAGTTGATTTAGGCACTTCAAAAGCATGGGTGCCCCTGGCCTACAAGGGCGCCTTTGACCTTTTGACTTGTCATTTTCATCTAACAAACTTTCACGAATGGTCTCAGTTTGATCTTTGTCATCAGATTTTTTTTATTTTTCCATTGTCTTTGCTGACGGTGTCATTGTTGAGATTGATCAAAACGGAAGAGGTCATCCTGGAGGTCACTGAGCTTACATACTGCATCTGATTGCCCAAAAAGTTAGGCGCCTATTTCTAGGAAGATGCATTTTCCTTGACACTTGTTCAATTTCTTCGTGTTCTTCATTCAGCCTTCACCTTTGGTGTTTTCTGCTTGATCTCTGCTTATGAATGCTTGACAGGGTCTTGTGAACGTGTAGTTGGATTGATCGAAAAGCTGAGAGAGTGTTGAACAGATGCCTCATAGAAAGCAGTTGTTGAAAACCTCATCAAGTGACTCAAAATGAAGGACGTCTCTGGCTAGCAAAGGCGCTTTTTCCTTGATGTGCATTGATTTTCCCTCTATTTTGCATGCTCTAACAATCAACTGTTGTTGTCGTTTGATGTGTCTCGCAGGCTAGCGAACAGGTTCGTTGCAAAGCTAGGCCAATGTCGGAGAGATCACCTAAAGACAGGCTTGTTCAACAATTGACATCTGGACCATCTAATTCAAGGGCACCCCTGGTCAGCAAGGGCACTTTTTCTCATGTTTGACTGTCATTTTGATAGCACTTGCATTGCAGCATCTCCTGACTTCGCTTACGTTTGTCAGTGATCAATGAATCAAGTGATCATACTTGACAATGCATCGGAAAGCCAGCAGAAACACAAAGAAGATGACTACCTTGGTGAAAGTTGATGACTATTTGGACCTTCTGGATTCAAGGGCGCCCCTAGCCAACAAGGGCGCTTTTAGGTGCAGTTCCATCATTTCCCTTAAAAAATCTTCATCTCTCCACACTTCACGTCCGTCGTGTAGCTTGAGAGGTTTGAGCATTGTCGTCTACAATGCAAACGCATGTCTTAGCAATCACCTTCACCATGCTACGTGTACGAGTGTTGGAAAAATGACTAAAGCATTTGACTACATAGCCTCCTCTTGGTAGCAAGGCGTGCATTCTCCATACTTAGCCAATTTTCAGCATTTTTCACTTTTGAAAATCCCCTCCATTGCAGAGCATCTTTTCGAGCATTAATGGCTGCGAAGGTCCTAGCTTTCTTCATAAAAAATGAAAATAGACCCACCAAAGTAAAACAAACTTTTTGGTGATTTTGACTTGACCAATGTGATCATGAAGTCGATTAATCCTATCAAAATCATTTTCAATCATCTCTGGGAAAGTCCTATTTTCAGGGGTTTTCCTAAAAACAAGGGTTTGAAAACCCTAATTTTCAAATTTTCAAAAATTTGCAAGCATCTTCCTCGACACAAACCCACAAAAAGCCTATGTTTGATTTGACCTAAAACATACTTTTGACAACAATTTTACATGATTTAGATCATTTTTTTCTTATTGAAGCAAAAATTTATTTTGGGTACAACACCCCCCCTACATAAAAAACTCAACAATTTAAAAAAAAAAAAGGTTATGTGGCAAAATTGTCATTGGGTTCTAATGGGACATGGGATCCCACAAACCCTCCCACACCCTTTATTTTCCCTAGCATGCAGCATACATTCTATTCTTAGTTTTATAATTTCATTGATTGTGTTGGAGGTTGCACCATTGCTGCTAGAGAGTGGAGACCGTTAAAATATTTGATATTAGTGATCACTGTTCAATGTTTACTTACAAGGATAGGGGTTTGATGGTGTTGGGTGAAAATTATGTAATCAACTTTCCGATAGATTACACAACTAGGACTTCAGCCACAGCTATGTGAGATATGAATCTCTCCTCTCAGAAAAGGGGAGGCACCCTTCTTACTGCTGACGGAAGCGATGGTAAAACAAATAAAATATTTACACAATGTACACAATAATTACGAAGTGGGGGGAGGGGGGTGGAGAGGGGGAGGTGTCACATTCATCCTTCTCTCTTTTTTCAGAGAAGATGTTTACAATGCTTCACTGTTGGAAGTTCTCAATTCTTAATAACTTTAAACGATCAACTAGCAGTAATACCAATACCTCTATCTTGTCAAAGCAAAGCGTAGAGATACCAGAGGTAATTAACAATAAACAAGTAAAATAAAAGGGAAAGCTCACGAAGGCACAAAGTCGTTCCGTAGCTTTATCAATGGTGGATTTGTGATAGATGTGTCGTTTGTCGCATTAGAAGCACAAAGTCTTCTTAGATGCCGCAATTCCTCGAACAACATGAACAATTACAAGCTCAAAGTCTTGTAGATCATCCAACCAAAATATCCAAATAGCATGAGCAATTACAAGGGCAAAGTCTTGTAGATCATCCAACCACAGTTAAACAAAACACAAATGTAAATCTAAGTAAAAGATGTAACACAAAGTTTACATGAATTGCTTAGAGTCTTTCAGATATCACTTACTAATTACCACCAAAAGAGATCAATTCACAAGACTATCAAATCCAACACAAAGTTTGGTTTGCAATCTTCTTCTTTATTGATCAGATTTTGTTCGCAAAGTATGAACACAAAGTTTCATAATTTGTTTCAAAAAGGGCAGCATTTCGTTGCAAAATACTAAAAGATACCTAATACAAAGGAAATCCCTCATATATATGGAAAGAGGGAAGAGCAAAATTAGGAAACTAATTGAGAAAATTAAGGAAAGTTGGGTGAGCGATTTAAGGAGATCTCACCTAACTTTGACCAAAGTCAAAGTGTAATTTGTTTTCAAAAGATTACATCTCGAACTTGGTGCAATTACAATTTACAAAAAGACATAAAATGTCAGGAAATATTTACAAGATGCATAATGGGAAGCATCAAAAATGTCTAACACTGGAGATCAGGAACCTTCATGTTTCCTTGCATTGGGCGCAGAAGTCTTCGTATTTCTTCCTGGTCTCCTGCACGAACTTCTCATCTAGACCAACGGTGTAATCCACAATGGTGTGAATTCTCATGATCGATCTCATGGCGGATGAGTGAACCTTTTTGCACCTGTCAAGATGCGTTTTCAAGTTATCCAATGTGAGCCTTGTATCACAAATGACGTTCAGAGAGGCTTTTGAAAAGTCTGTGCTATCAATCAACTTCATGATGGCTTCTTTGAAGATCTGAGATATTTCTATGGCTGGCAGGAAGATATGATTTTCCTCAAGAAGTTGTCCAAGTAACTCCTTGATACCTTTTTCAAGAATAACACGATGCCCTTCGACATCTTCCTACACTTGGTGGAGGTCCTCCGTAAGAGATTGAATTACTTGAATTCGATGTTTCAAAGATTCTCTTACCTCAATGAACTTTTCTTTGTCGGGAATTACCCCGACCTCCACCAATTTACTAAGCTTTACCTGCTTCATCTGTGACCATGACAGCAGACACTTCTCCATATCTCTGTGCTCCTGGGAAAGTACACTTTTTTCTTTATCAAGCTCTGTGGTGAGCTTGGCCAATAAAGTAGTTTTCTCGTCCGCAGCAATTATGATTTGAGATCCGTGTTCTATGATCTTCTCAACGAAATCATACAACACCCTGCCTTTGGAGGCGAACTTCTCAGCTTTTTTGACAGCTGGGTCCTCAATACTTACCACTGCCAACGGTTGTGCATTAGTTGAAGATCCTGCAAGTCTCTTTACAACAGTGGCATAATGCTCTGCCCTCTGTTTGTACATATTGCGAGCTTGCTCCATTTTATCCAATCTTCTAGCCAAGATGTCCAATGCCACTTGCGCATCTGCTTTTGCACTTTCATTGGTAACTTTGCCAAGCTAGACTCTTGTTACTGTGTAGTCCTCCATATTGACATCTTCTTCTTGCGGTGGTATGCCAATCTTCACATACTTGTGGCCAATCTTGTCAACGTTTAGCCTTGAGTATACTTTTGTCTTTTTCTTCCCTTTAGCCTTTGGAGGGACTATCTCTTCGAGGTCGAACTCCTCTGGAGAGATCATTTGCTTCTTCTGATTCGATACTTTAGATATCAGCCAAGGGGGAAGGAAGGAGGTGTGAACTTCTGGATTCACTGTCAACTCTGTCGTCATTGTCACCTCTGAAGTCATTGTCATTTCTAAAGTTACCATGGGTATTGTGACAATATGAGAAGTGTCTGTCATCATTACTCCTGTAGACTACACATTGAGCTGATCACGTATTGATTCATTCATGAACCGATTGAACTCAGTTTCAGAAGTGATATCATACGTCGGTGAAGACAGGCTAGGAATGGATGATGGAGGACTTGACAGTATATCAACTGTATGAATGCTTGTCACTGAGGGAGTATCAAGCAAGGTTGATGCTATAGGAATAGTGGATACCTCTACTGCAGAAATGCCTGTGGTAGGAATAGGTGATGAAGGAACAAGAGGTGGAGGAGTACTCGAATTTGGAGGGGTATGAGGAACACTGGAGATCACAGGCGATGACTTTCTAGGAATTTCCTCAACTACATTCTCAGGTGGAGACATAGTTCTTTCTTGATCATGCCCGGGTTCCTGTTGATCACTCTCTTTTCTCTTCGATTCTGGTTCACCTTCAAAATCACCTTCAGATTCTTCTTCAGAATCTTCTTCAGACTCTTGCCCGCTTTCAGAAACTTCTTCTGCATCGGAGTCTACTTCTATTGAGTCTGCATCTTCAACGGATTGGTCACTGGAAGTACCTTCTTCATCGGAATCTATCTCCTCTGAAACAGCCTTTTTACCTTTAGAGCGAGATGGTTCAGATTCCATGGTTTCTCCTTCTGGGACGGCTTGGGTATCTTTCTTGCCAACAGTAAACTTGATCCTGGGACCTCTTCGTAAAGAAGTGGGAACAGCCGCTGATTTATTTTTCATGCGGAGTTCTTGCTGTCGACGAGCTTCTGCTTCAGATTCTTCTCCTTTTGAATCTGTTCTGAAACTTTTCATTTCAAAACCATGCTTGTGTAACCATTCTGCAATATTGGATAAGATTGGTGCCAATCTCTCTCTGATGCTAGTACTTTCTTTCCTAGACCATTGAATCGCAGGCAACGGCTTCTAAGAAATCTCTTGTTAATCATAGACAGCATTCATGATATCGTCAGGATCTGTAAAATCCTCTAGTAAGTCAGCGATATCAAGGTCTCTGATCTGCTGTACAATCAACCTGCAATAATCCATTTTGCGAATGGCTTCTTCATCTCTGCAATCAGCCTAGATGTCCTCAAAACGGTACTTGTAATGATGACCCTTATCCCAGTAATCAAAATCAAACCTATACCTGTAGGTCCTGATTGTCATGATTTGCATCTCAACATAAACAGATTTGGCTTTTTGTACAGTCGGGATAGTATATCTACCGATTGTCAGTGGGAACTTGAATCCATGCTTGTGAATATTTCTTCGTTCTTTGTGCACTGAAATCGACTGTCTGCACATCTCCATGAGAACCGATTTGTCTGAAGGATATCATGGTAGCATGTAAGGGCAGCCAATGTAACACCCTACTCTCAAATAAGTAAATGTTGGGAATTGTAGAAATATGCATCCAACTTTACTTACCGCCTTATAGGCCTCATCAGATACCCTTCTCCTCTCGAGAGTCGGATCAAAATTGAAAAGCAAAGGTGCGAAGAAAGCATCAGTAACCCACCTGAAATGATGGAAGCTTTCCTTCAACTCCAGTTGATAGAAAAATTTATACACAATTACCAGCATCCGATTCCCTTATGTGGATAGACCTGGAAATTGCCTCATTACAGCTGGTGCGTACACCAGGTAAGAAGTCATATAGAATTTTAATGTGGAAGGCGCATTGATCAGTTGCTCATGTATTTCATCGCTGATCTGTTTGCCCCAGTCAATGTGCACCTTTTGTCTTCTTATGATCCTGATGTATTCAGACATCCAATGATGAAACGTGGATGATTCAAGCAAGCCCTTCGCTCTGCTCAAGAATGTGATCATATCTTTGACATCATCTTTGAAATCACTTTGCAGGAGTCCCTTTGGCCATCTGGAAACAGTTTGCCTAGGCTTCTTCAACCATTGGCTATTTATTAGGTTTTTAGCCTTGTTGGGATCAGCGTCATAGACTTCTTGTGCTTTTTGTATTGAGATGTCAATGTACTTCTCCATTTGAGGAACTTTAAACACAATATCAAAGAAGTCAGGGTTGAGTCTCAAAATCTCGTGCCCGGAAGAATCAATCACACTTCTGCTCTCCCTAATGTAGTGGGATGCAACTTGAAGGACAAATTTTGTATTGTGTGCAGCAGTAGGGAACATAGCTACCAAATGTAGGTTACTGTGTACAATTGCTCTCATTGAATCAGGAAGAGGCTTCTTTTTAGTTTTCTCTGCAAAATCAAACAAGTCTTGATGACCAACCTCTATGTCTTTTATTTCTTCGACCTTGGAAACCACTACAGTTGGCAGATAGACACCTTGATACTTATATTTCATTCTGTCTTTTGCTTTTGAAGACAACGGAGGTTTTTTGGCAGTCATCTGAGAGCAACTGAATCTTTGATCAATCAACTTTGAGGATCTCGGAAAGAGACTACAAGATGTGGAGTCAGAACAAATGTTAGTCGTTAAACAGCATGGGGATGCGTGAGGCGAGCAACGATGATGAGCAAGCGTGGAGAAGATGACAAGGCACGCAAAACGATGCACAAAGTGGACGGAAGGAGGTTTGAAACGAAATTGGCAATTTTCAAGGTGCTTGAAAGAAAATTTGGGAAAAGTGTCAGGGCGCTGAAAATCAAAGCCCTTGCACTTAGGGGAAAACAAACTTTGGTGCAGGGGCGCTAAAAAACAATGCTCCTGCACTTAGAGTGTTGAAACAAAGTTCAAAGTGTCAGGGCACTGAAATTCTGGGCACTGAAATTCTATGCCCTTACACTTTGCTCAATTTTTTGTGTAACGTAAGTGTGGACTAAAACAGCGCGCCATTGTTGGAGAATCTTCATCACTTAGGAGATTTCCAAAACATAGAATATGTTTAAGGTGCAAACTCTTCTGACGACGGCACCGTGGCATAATGAGGGACTTTCAGCCAAGATTAAAACGAGTTTCATAGCATGAAGAAACCACACGCATGAAGCTATTCAAGGAATGATCAAGAACAAAAGATAGAAAGGGAAGACGGAACCAAAACCCCTTGGTAAACATGAGGAAGAAACCCGAATAAGAGAACTCACGCGAAAAGAAAGAGAAACAAATGTAATATCCCAATTTTTAGCACTACACTTTCAAGTGATTGATAGCCTATCCCTAGTGTGCTGTAGGCTAGTCAGTGGCAGAATTAGGGTTTCCAGCTACTTGATGGTTTCTTCTGAAGATTTTGGGGTTTGCATCTTGGAGTTTGGGATTGCGGATTGCGGATTCTTTCTGGGTTTTCAGGAAGCTTCGCAATGGTATCACATGCACTTTGATCAAAGCAACTTTTTGAATTTACTACTTTTAGTAAATTCTATTTTTGGCAACAGTTCAGTTGGCATCAGTTCAGTAGGCTTTCCTCTTCAAGCTGTTCAGTTGGTATTGTTGATTCTTGGCCTTTTGATGCATTTTTGGTGAGATAAGTTATTTTAATTAAAATAATGTTATATTTTCACATTAACCCCTTGGCCTAGCAATATGACTTTAAGTTGTTTTAAAAAGGGGGTCTTGAGGGGTAGACGTCTCATCAATAGGCTATTTTAAATATTTCTAAGGTCAAAAAGAATGTTTGAGGAAGTGGACGCCTTTTTGGAGGAAGAGTTTATTTTATTAAAATAAATTAATCTCCTCATGTTTGGAAGCCAGAGGAAGGAGATAATTGAAGATTAAATAAAATACAAATACAAGTGGAAATGTGGATTTGAAATTCAATTAATTTGGGCGCACTTTCTGGAGGCTTCTAGAAGTTCTTATCAAAAGCTATATAAGGAGAGGTTGGATCTTCATTTTGATCATCTCTTGTCTACTACATTGTTATGTTGTCGGAATGGTGAGTGAGTTGCTTCGAGGATTGCATACCTCCTAGCTTTGGCTTAGTTTCTTGCTTGAAAGATAGCAACTAGCTAAGATGATGGCTGTTCTTGACTCTTGAGAGCAGATTGAGCACATTGTATTTGAGTTTCTTGTAGTTTTGATAGTTTTGGAGTTGTTGGTCCACTCATAGCTGAAAGTAGTTTTTATTCATAAGTCATAGAATAAATCTTATATTGTTTTGGATAGTTTGCATATGTCATTGTCATCCCTGGGCGCCCCCTTTTGGAGAGTTTTAGATTTTAAAATGAAGATTTGGATTTTATTTTGCAGAAGTTGCTCTTCTTGAGACCGCTCTACTTCGTCATGCCTGGCAAATGTTTAGATAATTCATTGAGTGGTTGTTGCAGTCATTTCTTGGTCCTAACTTGATCACCATCTTCCTAGGAGTTCATTGCACTTGGTCTCACGTCATTTGGAGTAGTTTTGAGGAAGTTACGAGCATTTTAGTGAGTTTTGTAGTTGTTGGTTTGTGTAGTTTCAGTTTCTGGTCTGTCAAAATCAGATTGTAGAAGTTTATCTTTTGGGTTGGGTTTTTTGTGGGTTGAGTAATTTGATGATAGGAGAGATATAATACTTCATTGCAGCATTGAGACATTTCAAATACAATGATATTTGCAGGAGAAACTCATATTGTAAGGCTGCTACAGTAGTACTGTTCAGCTATTTTAATTTTTGCAATTTCATATTTTCCCATGTTAGTGGAAGAGACTAGTCTTTGCTCAATCTATTGTAATTCCCACAGTTGTGGAAGAGACTGGTCCCGCTCAGTCTTTCATTGTATTGCATAGATCCTCATCATCATATGATAGCACCTTGCTCACCTTGGGCTTGGAGTGCACATGCTTGATGATTGAGTTACTTTCAGCACTGCATTGTTATCAATAGATTCTCCACCATATGATAGCGCCATTCCCGTCTTGGGTTTGGACTGCACATGCTTGGTGTCGAGTTTACTTTCCAGCATTGCATTACTTTTCATAATACCTCTGCCATATGGTAGTGCCATTCCCACCTTGGGTTGGAGAGCACATTCTTGGCGTTGAATTTACTTTCAGCATTGTAATACTTCAAGACGCTACTAACGACCCTCTTGCCATATGACAGCATCATTCTCATCTCAAGATTGAGTGCGCATTCTTGGCAAAGAGTTACTTTCCAATTGTTGGTTTTGGTTTAAGCCAGCGTTCCATGGGGACGCGTCCCCCCCCCCCTTTTTTTGCAGTTCCCTCGTCACGGACATTTCGAGGACTTGGAGACGCCAAGGGGACGTCCCTTCGTCGTCCCTCCACCGCCGCTGGGACATGAGAAACGTCTCGGAGACGCGGGAGATGCCTGGGCGTCTCCGAGACGTCTCAGGGACGCCCAAGCGTCCCTCAAGCGTCTCGGAGACGCCTAGACGTCTCTTGCGCTGGGACGTTAATAAAAGCGAGTTTTTTTAAAATTTCTTTATTTTTTATTGGCCTTTGTGCCTGGGGTCGAACCCTAAAGGCTTGTGGGACCCATCTCAAAGCCTCTAAATGAATTAAAAGTCTCTAATTGCTCATTTTTTAACTCACATATGCATTTGATGTTTTGAGCAGCTAGGTGAAGAAGAGGAAAACCAATGAGAAGAGTGAGTGAAAGAGTGAGTTTGAGGTGCTGCAAGTGCAAGAGGGGTGAGAAGGAGTAAGAAGAAGAAGAGGAGAAGCATTCTACACCAATTTTGAAGGATTTTTCAAGCACAAGGTAGGGTTTTATGACTGTTTTTCTTAGTTTTTTCAAAAAAAAAATTGTTTTGTTTTCCAAGTTTTTACATTCATTTTGAAAATGTAGTTTGATGTTTGAAATGGGCATTGAAATGAAAATCAAAACATGAATATGCATTTGCAGCCACATGTCTATGAAATTATGATTAAAAAATTAATCATAATTTCATATACATGGCTGCAAATGCATATTCATATTTTTAATTTTCATTTCAAGGCTCATTGTTCTTTTTTTCATCTTTCCATCAAGATTCATCATGAAATTTTCAAATTTGTTAAACTAGGCTGAAACTAGGCACTTGTAGAATTTATTTGTTTATTGCAGTGTCACGATGAGCTCTCATGACATCAACATGAGTGAGGATGAGGTTCATTCTGATTCACATAGTGATGCTGATCCTGAATACGACCTTGAGGCTGAGGGGGATGACCATGGGGCTGAGCATGAAGTCCAAACTAGTTCCATGGCAAGTGAAGCAAGTACTTTAAATTGCCCTTCTGCAATATTGGCAAAGTATGCTAGGGGTCCTTTTGATCCCAGTTCCCCTCTCAAACAATTTGCAACAAAAGATCTAAGCAGGCAACCGCAAGGGGCAACATCTAGTGGCACAAGGAGGTGGAAGTGCAACTTTTGTAGTGAGGGGTGGTATGGCAACATCACTAGAGTTAATGCACACCTTCTTTTCACTAAAGGAAAAGGTGTGGGGATATGTCGTTTTTTGATAAAACCAGAAAACTTGAAATTCAAAGTTGAAATAAATAAGTAATGGGGTGTTCCTGATGATACTCTAGTTGCACCTGTGCCTACTACTTTGTCTCAAAGGACACAACTTCAGCATAGCCAGCAACAGAGATCTAGCCATACTTTGCAGACGAGAGTAGGAGGGAAACCAGGTTCTTCTTCTAGTGCCTATGCAACAAAGGGGAGGGGGAAACGGAAATTGCAAAGTCAAACTCAAAGTAACCCCATTGCAGATTTGTTTAATGTGCAGCTCAAGGATGAGATAGATGATGCCATTGGCAAGTTCTTCTTTGCCAATGGCATCTCGTTTCATGTTGCCCGATCTCCTTATTTTAAGGATATGATATCGATGGTGGCAAAGGGAGGACCATCATACGTGCCACCAGGTGAGACAAAATTGAGGACCACGATCTTGGATAAGAACTATTCCAAGATCAATTTGTTGATGGAGAAGATGAAGGAGTGTTGGGTTAAGATAGGTTGCAGCATAGTCATGGATGGGTGGACGGACATTAGCCGTCATCCACTCATTAACATCATGGTTACATGTACTGAGGGCCCATATTTTCTTAAGGCAGTTGATTGTTCAGGGCATCACAAAGATGCTGATTTTCAGTTTGAGGTTCTTAGGGATGCTATTGAGGAGGTTGGGCCACAAAATGTGGTCCAAGTTGTGACAGATGCTGCACATGTGTGCAAAGCTGCAGGGAGACTTGTTGAGGCTACTTATAGGCATATTTGGTGGACCCCATGTTGTGTGCATGCCATGAACAATGCACTCAAAGACATGGGAAAGATTGAATGGATTAGAGCAGTGGTTCATGATGCGAGAGATGTGCAAATGTTTATCTGCAACCACCACACATCACATGCACTCTTCAAGACCTTCGCGAAGGAGTTCCTGAAACCTACTGATACGAGATATGCTTCCTATTTCATTCTCTTAGACAGAATGATTGAGTTGCAAGAGGCACTGCAACTCATGGTCATGATAGCAGATTGGAGTAGGTGGGCCGAGTCTAAGACAAATCAGGGGAGGAGGGTGAAGGATACAGTGAAGAGTGATGTGTTATGGGCTGATGCAAAATATATTGTCGCCATCATTAAACCAGTTTTCCAGGTTATCAGGTATGGGGATGCGGATGCACCTAGCCTTGGAGAGGTGTATGAGTGCATCGATTCTATGCTTGATCAGATGAGGGCTGTTGTGCGAGAGAGGGACCCTACATTAGCATTCTACCACGAGCACATTCAGCCAATCATTCACAGGAGATGGGAGAAGCTCAACACTCCCTTGCACATGGCAGCCTATGCACTTAATCCTAAGTGGTACTTGACTAGGCCTGGTAGAGTAACACCGATAGAGGATGCAGAGGTGAAGGCAGGGTTCTTCAGGTGCATAGAGAGGATGTATGATGGTGTAGATGCCACTGTGATTCGCACTGAGTGGACCAAATTTGCCACTCTTAGAGGTTATTCAGATGCAGCCAAGATGGATATGCGAACTATGCCGCAGGACCCAATTTTGTGGTGGACTTGCCATGGATTAGGATCTTTGACTCCCACTCTAGCCATCCGATTGTTATCCCAGGTTTCTAGTTCTTCAGCTGCTGAGAGGAACTGGTCTACTTATAGCTTCATCCACTCTCTTAAGAGGAACAGACTTACCTCTAGGAGAGCAGAGAAGCTTGTGGCTGTACATAGTGTTTTGCGTCTCATTGACCGCAAATCACTTTTGTACAAAGAAAGTCCAGTAGCACGGTGGGATGTAGACCCAGACGAGCCAGAACAGATTGATGAGGATGCTCCAGTTTCAGCTTCAGATGTAGGGTTGGTTGGTGTTAGTTTGGCAGCACTTGATCGCAAGGATTCCAGCAGTTAAAGTGATGAGGAGTTTGGGGATGATTAGAGGCCTCCTTTCACTACATTTTTGCATTTTGTACTTATTTTGATTATGATATTCATATCAATGTACTCATGCTACTCATTGTAATCAATTTTATCATTATGATTATGATATGATATTATGATGTGACATGTCATATTTTCGATATTCATATAATAGAAATCTCAAATTCGACAATTTCATTTGTCAAATTTTAATATTTTATTTGATTACTAATAGTATTCAAGTATTCCAAATGTTAGCATTTGCAATTTTACTAATTTGCCAAAGTTTAATTTGAAATGTTATTCTGAAACATCTTTTTATAACTAGTTATTCAAGTACCATATGTATATCAATGCCGTCCCCCCACCGCCGTCCCCAAACTTAGACCCCTTGTCCCCCCGTCCCCGAGACGCGTCCCCTTCAGGAAACTCCGTGGAACACTGGTTTAAGCTAACCTTAACAGGTGCTTATTATGTTGGTGTGTTCGTTGAAAATTTGAAAAAATTGGGTCGGCTCATTACAGTGGTATCAGAGCCAAGATCCTGCCATCCTGTGAAACAAGACAGAGTCAGTTGACAGATGAGTGAGAAAGAAATCAGATTCTACACCAGTGGTCAGAACTGAGTTCAGTTTTACCTTTCAGAAGTTTTGAAGATGTTGCGTTTTCTAAGGTCCAGGAATCGGGAGAAGTCAGATTTGACTATGGCATTTGAGGAAGGAAAGGTTAGTGTTGCTGCAAGTGATTTCATTGGGTATGCCGAACAGTACAAAAGACAATGTGAACATGAGGCTGCCATACTCCATGAAGAATATCAGAACATGCCAGATGAGTTCAAGAACAATGTTTCATTTGATTCCTATTTGAATTGTGTGGCGTTACTGAAGCCTGGAAAGTTGGATATGGTCAACCACATCAAGAAAATGATTAAAAGAGAAGCAGAACAAGCCCTGGTTGAAGGATCAAAGAAGGAAGAAGTTGAAGTGTCTATTTGTGATTTGCAGCCCAGAAATAAGCAAGTTGAAAAAACTTTGATAGTTGAAGAGTGTATGGAAGAACCCCATAATTCTTACTTGGACTTGCATGTAATAGCAAGTGATGAAGATCAGTTCGGTGAAAAGAGTGTAGCAGTAATCTTGAATCCTAATTTGGATTCAGCCTATGAAGGTCTTGAAGCTACGGGCTTCACAGAAGATGTTGGTAGAACTATTGTTTGGGATGAGTTCGTTGAAGGAGAGGAAGATAAAGGACATATTAGTGATATTGGAGACGAATCCAATGAGTTCATGCATGATCATGTTGAAGATTTGATGATGAAGGATTTTCTTCTTGTTGCTGACCCAACTTCCCAAGAAGTTCCACATGAAGAAATCAGCGACATACTTTCTCATGATAGTCCCATAGAAGATAAGGATGGTGAAGTTTTCAAAACAGCGAGTATAGAAGATTCTTCACTTCATTTCAATGGTGACATTGTTGGACTTGGGTTTGACCAGCAAACCGTACCACTGGAAAGAAATGTCTTTGAAGATATCAGCTTAAGAGATTCAGGAGCTGACTTATTCATTGAGTCAATACTTCCAGTGAAGCATGAAAAACCTTGTCCTGTTGACCATCTCAGTCAACCGCTTGGCATTTGGGATCCGGGTGTGTTGGCATCAAGTTATAATAAAGAACCTATATGGGATAAGTTTCCATTTGATCCTGATGAAGAACAAGCACCTAATTGTATGACAAACGATGAGGTGGCCATTGGAGGAGAAGTTGTTTTTGAAGAAGAAGATTGTCTAACAAAGCTCCATAATGATCTCTTTGAAGTGGTTGCAGCCACTAAAGAGGAATATGTGGTTACAGAAACTTTCCGAACAGCGGACAATTATGATTCATTGATCAAGTTGGGGGCTACCATAAGATTTGATCAAGAAGACAGTGATAAGGAAGAAGAGCTTGATGACCATATGGCTCTTGAAGATGGAAGGTTTGAGGGAGTTACCCAACAAAAATCTGATTTATCAAGGCATGAAGCTGATTGCAAGCAACGAGTTGAAGATTTAGTGGAGTATGATGCTTTCCAAGACATTGAGCATTCTCCGCTAGTTGGTGGTGTAGTACAAGAATGTTAGAGCAGCAATGAAGGCCGCAAAAACAAGAAACCAAGTTCTGATTTCCAGTTGCAGCCTAGCAGTACTTCACCATCTTCACATTTTCATGAAGGGAAAGGTCAATTTAATGTGTCCTTTGAAAATGAAGTGCGAGCTCTATCGAGATTTGATCGCACACATAGTTTGATTGAAGGACTT
This sequence comes from Sequoia sempervirens, assembly GCA_007258455.2. Classification (NCBI taxonomy): domain Eukaryota; kingdom Viridiplantae; phylum Streptophyta; class Pinopsida; order Cupressales; family Cupressaceae; genus Sequoia; species Sequoia sempervirens. The sequence goes on along the minus strand of VDFB02288744.1, from coordinate 239,927 downwards.
ATTTGGGAGGCTCAGTTGGAAGAGAGACGAAGAGAAGTGAAGGATGAAGTTGCTCTTCCCAATTTGCAACTTATTAGAGATTCTTTGGAGACCCTGAAGTCTGAGTACATGCACTTGATTGAGGATCGAGATCATGCCATTGAACTTGCAAAGAAGACCATTTGTGCTTTCCAAGAAAAGGAGAGGAAGGTTGATGAGCTTTCTCATGAGCTTGAATCAACAAAGGCTATGTTAGAAGGAACTCAAGTGGCATTGATGGAAGTAGAAGATTAGTTTGCTGATTTCAAACTTTCCAAGGAGCAAGAGAATGCACATAGAGCCGAAGAAATCAAGCATGTAATAGGTGAGCTTGATAGTCTTCGAGAGGAGTTTGACCTTGAAGATTTCACAAGAAAGACTGAAGTTGCAAGTGCAGATTTGGATCAGCAAGATGAAAAAGAGGGCTTACAAGTTTATGGCAATCCTCTCTTTGATTTGCAAAAAGAGTCATGTAGGGAAGAAACCAACCAAGAGGTCGAGTATAAACTTCCATCTAATGGTGCTTTGTTATCACTCCATGAGGATATGCCACGTTTGTTGATTAGCAATGAATGCATAAGGGGGTTTGAAGATGAAGAGTCCACGTGGGAAGTGTCGAAGCAAGGTGATTTCAACATCTATGTCATCAAGGTGTTGAAGAGACAAGTCTTAGGAGCTGCTGGTAACTTCAATACAGCAGAAAGGAGTGAAGGTTTCAGACCTACTCATCATGAGGAATGGGGGAAAGGCAGACCTAAACTTGGTGTTTGCACTCTTGACAATCCATCCCTTGAGTGGAGTGATGTTTGGGCTCAAACTAGTCCGTTTTTCGAGTGGGGATTGACGACAACACTTGTTCCATGTTCCACAAATGTGAATGCTTTTATGAATTGGTTTCAAAGGTTCACTAGAGGGGATGCCAATTTTATGAGTATGCACTTGGTTTTGACCAGCACTTGGGGTTGTGTTGAATTCTCTTTCTGGTGTGTTGGAGATCATCTTCAGTTGGGTATCCATGCTTGGGATCCTCATCTTGGCTTGATGGAGCTAATTACATATGGAAATAAGGACTTTTGGAGGGACAAGGATCAAATTATCAGATTTTTTGGTGCTGTCCCCTCCTTTACCAGCCTTTTGATGGTCCCATTTGTTCATCAACAAATGGATTGGAGAGAAATTTTGAGTTTGGATTGGAGAGATGAACGGTTGGTGACTCTTGAGAGTGACCCTTGGCTAAGGCAAAAGCAGATTTGGAGACTCAAGCTTGCTGATTGGAGGCAAGCCAGCCACCTCACACGGAGAGTTTCTCTCATTCAGGAGAGTTGGTTCATCACTACCGATCAAAGAAGTGGTAGTTTTCGGATGGAGATGGCTCTAGTGTGTTTACCAGCCACTTTGGAGGTTTGTGATGTGAGCTCTGATAGTTTACTTTCATTGTCGGTTCAGGACAGCGAGCTACCCCATGCTTTAATTCTTCATTCTGAGGCTCATAGGGTTGGAGTTATGAGAGTTATCTGTAGTCCTCATGGTAGTATTAGTATAATTCAGATGAGGCATAGTAGCTCCATGAGGAGATATGAGTATGAGTTTGTTGAGCTCTTGCAAAGGATTGCTTTCCTCTTTGCAAGAAGATTTGAAGATGTCACATTTGCAGTCATGGTTTCGTTTGATACCGTACGGAGGTATACTAAGGAGTTTGATTTTGAGTTGAGTAGCCTATCTTTCTTCTTACATAGGATTGTGATAGACAGTGGTATGGTTGATATTGTTGACTCTGAGCATCTTGGACATGAGGCGTTGCAGGATATTGATCTCAGTCCTTTAAGATTTTTCAGTTTGAGTAACATGGATGGTAACATTTTGGAGTTAAAGGGGAGGTTAGTGCAGCATTGGCATGATGTTCTCACTGATGTGATCAGAGTGGTGCAGCATCGGCATGGTGGGTCCTTCCTAAGACGGACATGGGACCCTGGGATCGTACTTGATTTGGGATGGTTCAATCTAAATTTTTCTGGAGTTGTGGTGGTATTGCTTGAGGACAAGCAATTTTGGGAAGGGCGGACTGTAATGTCCCCATTTTTAGCACTACACTTTCAAGTGATTGATAGCCTATCCCTGGTGTGTTGTAGGCTAGTCAGTGGCAGAATTAGGGTTTCCAGCTACTTGATGATTTCTTCTGAAGTTTCTGGGGTTTGCATCTTGGAGTTTGGGATTTTGGATTGCGGATTCTTTCTAGGTTTTCAGAAAGCTTCGCAATGGTATCATATGCACTTTGATCCGAGCAACTTTCTGAATTTACTATTTTTAGTAAATTCTATTTTTGGCAACAGTTTAGTTGGCATCAGTTCAATAGGCTTTCCTCTTCAGGCCGTTCAGTTGGTATTGTTGATTCTTGGCCTTTTGATGCATTTTTGGTGAGATAAGTTATTTTAATTAAAATAATGTTATATTTTCACATTAACCCCTTGGCCTAGCAATATGACTTTAAATTGTTTTAAAAAGGGGGTCTTGAGGGGTAGACGTCTCATCAAGAGGCTATTTTAAATATTTCTAACGTCAAAAAGAATGTTTAAGGAAGTGGACGCCTTTTTGGAGGAAGAGTTTATTTTATTAAAATAAATTAATCTCCTCATGTTTGGACGCCCGAGGAAGGAGATAATTGAAGATTAAATAAAATACAAATACAAGTGGAAATATGGATTTGAAATTCAATTAATTTGGGCACACTTTCTGGAGGCTTCTAGAAGTTCTTATCAAAAGCTATATAAGGAGAGGTTGGGTCTTCATTTTGATCATCTCTTGTCTACTACATTGTTATGCTGTCGAAATGGTGAGTGAGTTGCTTCGAGGAATGCATACCTCCTAGCTTTGGCTTAGTTTCTTGCTTGAAAGATAGCAACTAGGTAAGATGATGGCTGTTCTTGACTCTTGAGAGCAGATTGAGCACATTGTATTTGAGTTTCTTGTAGTTTTGATAGTTTTTGAGTTGCTGGTCCACTCATAGCTGAAAGTAGTTTTTATTCATAAGTCATAGAATAAATTTTATATTGTTCTGGATAGTTTGCATATGTCATTGTCATCCCTGGGCGCCTCCTTTTGGAGAGTTTCAAATTTTAAAATGAAGATTTGGATTTTTTTTTGCAGAAGTTGCTCTTCTTGAGACCGCTCTACTTCATCATGCCTGGTAAATGTTTAGATAATTCATTGAGTGGTTGTTGCAATCATTTCTTGGTCCCAACTTGATCGCCATCTTTTGAGGAGTTCATTGCACTTGGTCTCACGTCATTTGGAGTAGTTTTGAGGAAGTTACGAGCATTTTAGTGAGTTTTGTAGTTGTTGGTTTGTGCAGTTTCAGTTTCTGGTCTGTCAAAATCAGATTGTAGAAGTTTATCTTTTGGGTTGGGTTTTTTGTGGGTTGAGTAATTTGATGATAGGAGAGATATAATACTTCATTGCAGCATTGAGACATTTCAAATACAATGATATTTGCAGGAGAAACTCATATTGTAAGGCTGCTACAGTAGTACTATTCAGCTATTTTAATTCTTGCAATTTCATATTTTCCCATGTTAGTGGAAGAGACTAGTCTTTGCTCAATCTATTGTAATTCCCACGGTTGTGGAAGAGACTGGTCCCGCTCAATCTTTCATTGTATTGCATAGATCCTCATCATCATATGATAGCGCCTTGCTCACCTTGGGCTTGGAGTGCACATGCTTGATGATTGAGTTACTTTCAGCACTGCATTGTTATCAATAGATTCTCCACCATATGATAGTGCCATTCTCGTCTTGGGTTTGGACTGCACATGCTTGGTGTCGAGTTTACTTTCCAACATTGCATTACTTTTCATAATACCTCCGCCATATGGTAGCGCCATTCCCACCTTGGGTTGGAGAGCACATTCTTGGCGTTGAATTTACTTTCAGCATTGTAATACTTCAAAACGCTACTAACGACCCTCTTGCCGTATGATAGCATCATTCTCATCTCGAGATTGAGTGCGCATTCTTGGCAAAGAGTTACTTTCAATTGTTGGTTTTTGTTTAAGCTAACCTTAACGGGTGCTTATTTTGCTGGTGTGTTCATTGAAAATTTGAAAAAATTGGGTCGGCTCATTACAACAAACGCATAAAGAAAGGAAGAGAAATGCATATGGAGAGAAGAGAACTCACGCATATGGAGAGAAAACACATTTTTATTTACAGAAATCAAGATCACGACTTGACAAAAAGAAACACATTAACAAAACCCATCAAAACATAACGTAGACATAAAGAGAAGTAAAGAAAAAAAAAATGAATAGCAACATACCTGAAGCAAGACTTCGAAACCCTAGCACGACCAAGGAGAATATCCTCAAGAAAACGCGTTTTTGGAGAGGGAAAATGCGTGCCCAACAAAGAGAAGATAAGTTGAAGACCACATTTGATGAAAATGAAACATAAAATCACTTTTAAGTGATTGGGAAACATCAAAAACCTAACTCAAGTCGCGCATTAAATTGAGGCATAAAAGATGGCACGAAAAATGAAATATGCAAATGACATGAAGAAGTGCGCCTGAGCCAAAAATTGGCTAAGTCTAGCAACAATGTGTAAGAGCGCACTTTTTTAGCACTTCTACACATTTTTAAAAAATCACTTTTATGCAAGGGCGCTGATTTTTGGCGCCCCTGCATTTTCAATACTTAGCCAATTTTTGGATGAGTTAAGAGTGCACTTTTTTGGCACAACTGCATCTTTCATAATTTGACTAAGTATGATCAGTGACACTTCACAAAGGAGCTCGTTTCGAAGGTCTTCGCGAGGCAAACATAGAGGGATGCTCAAACTGGCTGTTTGAGGCTTTGGAACGCATTACAAGGTGGCTCGAAAATCACCTCGTTTTGCATGCTTGAACTTCACGAACCTAGGAAACAAACAAGTTTCGTAGGGGGATTATCCGTGGAACGAGCGCTGCTAGATTCCGTGATAACAGATGGGTGGATACATCTCCCCATGTATCACATTTTGATTTAAACTTTAAAGTTCGCAATAAATAACAAAAGAAGCTTGAGTTCTACAATACATAGAGCTTTATTTCCCATGCTCTGTTGAAATTTCAAAGTTTGAAACAATCAAAAAAGATTCAAAGAATATATACAACAGCGGCCTTGCTGGCCTCAAAATTTGAAAATAGTTTATCAAATTATCAATATTACTAATTACAAACATGTAAGAAACTTACAGCTGAAACTGAAAGTGGAAGATTCAAAGAAGACATCAATTGGTTCAGTTACAACCATTGCTTCAAGATGTCATTTCACCTTGTTTTTTTTTTTCTTTTTAGCTTGTTAGAGAGGGTGTGCAATTAGTTTTAAAATAATTTGGTTTCAATTTGTTGTCACACAAAAAACACTACAATATGAGCACTAGCAGTAGTGATCATTGATGACAATGTGAATGCAATCATTCAAAAAGTTGAAGTAAATAGAATAGACCTTTCGTCTCATTCTAAAAATCCAAACACGGGTTCTATTAGAACTCCACAAAACCTTTTGCATGCTCTTCACCCTCTCTTCAAAAATTTGCAAAAGGCCCTTTCAACCCCAATTTAACCATTAATAAGGATAAATATATTGGGAGCAACAAGAATTGGTTGTCATATTTGCAAAATTGATTATCACGGGAGCTATAGTAGGGTTACACACAATTTATTGGGTGAGAGTAGACATAGTGTTAGATGTTGTAAAAATATAACAATGGAACAAGAAGTTGAAATGGAAAGGTTGGTTGGAGAGAGTAAGGAAAAATTTACTACTACTACTAAGAGTAAGAAATATTCATCCAAAAACAATGCAATCTATTGATGACTATTCCAATGTATTAGTTGGAGAGAGTTGTCATAGAGGGAAGAGAAAGGCCACTTCTATTGCAGGTGAAAAAAATATAATGGTAGGGTTAATGAATTTGCAAAAACATGAGCAAGCATATGATTCAATGACCAATATTTTTTATGCTTATGCTATATTCCATCTCATTTGGCATGGTCTCCTTATTTCAAGGTTGAACATATTGATGGAGGAGATGAGACAAACATGGATGAGAATTGGTTTTCCACTGTCATGAATGGGTGAACCGATATTCAACATCAACCACTCATTGATATTATTGTTACATTTCCTGCTGGTTCATACTTTCTTAGAGCTATTGATTGCTTTGGGAAACATAAGAATGTTGATTACTAGTTTTCCATTTTGAAGAAGGTTGTAGAGGAGGTTGGGTCTTCTAATGTTGTGCAAGTTGTAACAGCTTCAGCTAGTGTTTGTAAGTTAGCTGGTTTGATGGTTGAGAGCATTTAAAACATATGTTTTGGACTTCATGTTGTGTACATGCTTTGAAAGACATTGGCAAAATAGATTGGGTGAAGATAGCAATGGTTGAAGCTAGAGACATACAAATGTTTGTATGTAAAAATCACATTTTGCTTGCACTATTCTAATCTTAATCACGGAAAGAATTCCTCAAACCAATTAAGACTAGATATGCTAGCTATTTTATTTTGCTAGAGAGAGTGTTGGAGGTGCAAGATGATCTACAATCCATGATGGTTTGTGGAAAGAAAAAAGTAGGCTCAATCAAAGACAGAAGGTAAGGTGGTGAGAGAAAGGGTGCTTAATGACACTTGGTCCAATATCAAGTAAAAAAAAATTATTTAATAATTAATATGTTTGAGTTTCTACTTTGTTTTACTTTTTATTTTTAGGTTTTAATTTACATTATTAATAGTGTTGATGTCATAATTTGTAAATGTTGCTTGCAAATATATTTTATCTATCATATCACCTATTGTAGTTGTAATCGGGTATGTGGATATAGACTCTACTAGCCTTGGAGAGATTTATGAAATTTTGAAAGCATGCTTGATCAAATGAAGCAAGCAATTCGTGATAAGGATCTTGAATTACAATTCTAAGAAGAGCATATCAGGTCTATCGTTACAAAGAGGTGGAACACAATGAACCTCTTTATATGGCTACCTATGCTCTTATCCCAAGTGGTACAAACCTAGAGCTAGCCAAATTCTTCTATATTGTCCCCTTTTGGGAATTACTCTAAATCTTGCCCTAGCATCACAAGTTTAATGTAGTTAGGGTTATAACATACCAAATTAAATGCTTTAAGAAGATAAATCTTGGTTTAGGTCTTGCAATCATGTTAGCTATTATTGGAATATAACTCATATGATCAAACATAAATGTTTCATCTATTTGAACCATGTAAATACCCTACTATTTCAATTTCAAATGCATTATGAGAGATTAATCATAAAAGGAATTGGATGGGAAACATGATAAGTCCGTCTGAAGCTATCCCCACTAAGCCCAAGAGCGGACACTCACCCTCTTGGCCCCAAGTGGCAGGCACATTGGACATCCGGCATGGGGTGGTCTACTTAGTGGGTAAACTTGTATCTGCATTCCCTATCCATGTTGCCTTATCCATCCTTCTTATGATTTGTGATTCCCCCAATAATCAACCATTGTAGAGGTTGGAAAGGAAATCGCAACAGGGTGCCCAAAAATCCCCCTATCCAAGCCCAAGAGCGAACACTAACCCTCTTCACCACAAGTGGCAGGCACATTGGACATCTAGCATGTGGTGGTCTACTTAGATGGTGATCTCGTATCTGCTCCCCTTCCTTTCATTTCCTCTTCTCCTCCATATGATTGCTTAGTATAAATCAAACAAATCATAATCTATTATCCATATTTATTATTTATATTAAAGAATCGTAATTACTTATAAGACTCAATAATTGTTGCAAGCATCATTATTGCATAATCGTAAATAATATGCATAATCGTGGGTCAAAACAGGGGTGTCCATTGTTTCTAATGGATGGAAAGATGCAAAAAATTGCCCATTGATCAATGTTATTGCAATGTCCCCTAAAGGAACAATGTTTTTAAGAGCGGTGGATTGTGAAAGAGAGGTGAAGGACGGTGCATTTATTGCTAACATTCTTTGTCAAGCCATTGATAAAGTGGACCCTCAAAATGTTGTACAAGTTATAATAAATAATGCAAAAAATTGTAGGGATGTTGGGTTATTGGTTGAGTAGCATTATTCACACATTTTTTGGACACCTTGTGTTGTCCACTCCCTCAACCTAATGCTACAAAAAGTTGGCACCAAAATTGATTGGATCACACAGGTGTATGTTGAGGCTGAAGACATTCAAATGTTTGTCACCAACCACCATATGTCACAAGGCATATTTAGAACATTCTTGATATAGTTGTTGTTGAAGGTAAGTTAAATAATAAACATGTTTCACTTTAGAAAACTTTTTAATCTTATTTTTATTTTTATTTTTGTAGATTTAATTTTTATTTTGATTTTCAAACGGGTTGATGAGAACCATTTTTCCTCCAACACAATTGTGTTGAGATGACTTCTAAAAGTTCGTGGCGCGCATTCTAACATGCTTATCAGCTCAAATTGGTTCATATGGAGGCAATCTAGCACTACAAGGGCAGCAAAGGTTAAGCAAATGATCCTAGATGACATTTGGTGGGATCGTGATGAGTATCTCCTCAGTTTCTCTAAGCCCATATTGAGCATGATCCGCTATACCAACATGGATAGGCCTTGTTTGGGTTAGATATATGATGGCATCAACTCAATGATTGAGAAGAAAGTCATCATAAATACAAAAGAGAAAGATCCTGAAGAAAACTTCTTCAAAGAACTACACAAAATCATTGTAAAGAGATGGAACAAAATAACCACTTTGTTGCATCTTCTTGCCTTTGCATTGAGTCCCAAATACTATAGTGCTCAACTCCTTTTTGTGACAACAAGAGTTACCCTGTATAGAGATGTTGAAGTGGCTCAAGGGTTCAAGGCAGCACTTCACTAATCGTGACAGACATGATGCAGTGAGGGCTGAGTTCATGAGTTTTGCATGCTCCGGTGATTGTGCTCCCAATGCTATTCAAGACAAGTACATGATTGATGCTCATAGTTGGTGGTACTTCCATGTCCTAGCATACACGTACCTAAAACCTTTTGTGATCAAAATTTTATCGCAAATCTTATAAAAAAATCTTTTATCTTTTAAGTTTTAGTTATATTTTATTTCTTTAATTTGATTTTTTTAATTTTGTAACTCTTAACTCTTTAATTTGGTCTTAACAGGTTGCTAGTTCATCTTCATTTGATGAAGAATTGGAGCACGTAATCCTTCATACACTCAATAAAGCACAACAGACTACAACCAAAAAAAGAAGAGGACTTGGTGTATGCACATTCAAACTTGCGGCTCCTTACACACAAAGAAAGTGGCTACAAAGAAGGGGACACAAGGAAGTGTATTGAGTTGGATGCTTCCACTGCCCGCTTTGCTGCACTTAATATGATGATGACTATGAGCCAACTAGTGAGCATGAGAGTGCTAGTGCTAGTGCCAGTGCCAGTGCCAGTGGCACTATTTATTGTTCTTCTAATTTACCACTACATACACCATCTAATATGGATGGTGATGATGATATTTTCGACGACCCATACGACATTTGATCAATTGTGGCTGATTGTTGACACTTAACATTATTTTATTTTTTCAACTTTAATCTATATCATGACATTCAAGTTTGACTAATATTGACTATCAATATGGTGGTGTATTTTGAACTTTTGCAAATACGTATATATTTCTGATTTTTGTATGTTTTTGTATCAACTAGCCCAATCCCAAAAGAAAATTTGACCAAACCCGCAAACTAAACCCTCGAACCCGAACCCAAACTGATAACTTGTGTGTGTGTGTGTGTGTGACTTTTTTTGTTGTACAGATGTACCCAACTCATACCTAGCCCAAAAAAATTGTCATTCCAGCATAGCGTACCCACATACCCATACCCATAACCAATTCTGGTTCAGCAATTTAGATGAGAATTATATTAAGAAGAATATTATGCAACTTTTCTGGAGAAGAAACACATTTTCTATCATCATGACCATAGGACTTGAGAATTTAGAGCTACAGAAGAATTAAAGGCATCAAAGGTACAAGACATTCAAAAAACTGAACTTACAAGTTTTCCTCTTCAAAACTGGTTACAAAAGCACCTTGATCAAATGAACTAGAACATAGGCACTCTTGGTGATCAGTCCTTGCACATCGAAGTTTCCGAAAGTCAATACCTCCATTTGACTTCACTGCTCTCATCTCATGACATGATCTCCCTTCTTTCTGCTGTAATGCGACTCCTAGTGGTACAGTACTAATACCACCAGAGGATGCAAATCCATTTTGTAGATCGATGACATCTCGAGGTAGTACTTGGTTCTTCTCAGGCTTCAGAATATCCTTCAAACCAGGAGCACATTTTTCTACTGCTTGCAACCAAGCACTCTCTAATCTCTGTTCATCTGTCACCGAACCAATTCCTATTTTTGAATCTTCTTCTATTCCACCATGCACAACATCCAGGCCACTGCTTTCTGCTGTAGTAATAGTTCGCAATTCATCTGCCTGAGCACATTCTGCTGGCATCAGCAAACCTTTATGGTATCCTTTGGGCATTGCTGAAAAGGATTCAGTTTTACTTATTGCAGAGTGAGCTTCCATAGATGTTTCTCCACATCCCATTCTCTGATCAGAATTCAAGGCAGTGCTCTCACATTCCTGGTCTGCTATAGTATTAATTGTAACATCCCTCTGTTCATTGGCTGAAGACTTTAACAGCTCAATTGAGTTTTTTCTAGATTTAGTATTCTCAACTTCAGCTGTGAGAGAAGCTAGGTTAATTCTAATCTCCACATTGCAGCCTAGAATGAGTGAAACTGAACTTGCAATACTCTTGACATATCTTTCAGCTATGGATTTTGTATCTGGATTCCAGAATTCTAATTGAACAACTGCAAGACCTACAAGTGGCCACTTATCAGTGCAAGCTTCAACACATTGTGTGCAGCATAAATAGTCGAGTCTTTTTTACCACTTTAACAGTCATGTAACTGAGCTACAACAATGAGAACCTTATGAAAACACTTTATGGCACAAAAAACTTGTCAACACTAGTGTGCACCATGAGTATGATGCATATATTTCACAGCACTGCAGAAGCTGTTTAAAACTTCAAAAAATAAAAATTATAAAAAACATATAATCACTAAATCAAAACAAAATTGGTGACCAAATGAAACATCACTATTTCCGAACTACACTTCTCATTCCAGAAAAGATAACTAATTAAAATTCACCAATTTATGCCTTCAATCATCCTGGGAATGGTTTATAAAACTCAACATGAGAAGTAAAAATGTTTCGGACATTTCCTAAGCAAATCCATTTTGAATAGACAAAATAACTGTGTACTCTGAAGGGAAAAAAAGATATGCCTACCTTGTCCTGTAGAGACTGACACCAACTTTCCTTGTGTACACAACAACTGTCTTAACGTGTTTGAGCGGCATTCTTCTATAGTTCTCCTCCAAAGCTCATCCAACTTACTTGGGCTCATACAGCTGAATTCTGGTTGAGCTGAATCGTTGTTATCACTGGTGCCATCTGAAAAACACCTCCCATAATGACCCAACCCAGGTGAATAACCCGATGAATGAATCTGTGCCTTGATCTTGGAGACTGGTACTCCTTTATTTGACTCATTAAACAACACGATGTGCCCTTTATTCAGACTGCCATTTGCATTCCCTACCACAGACTTTGGCATTGCCGTTGAATCTGAATGCTCAAGTGATGATTCAAACAGTTTTTTATTACTTAAAAGTTGCCGGGATGATGAACCACTGTACAATAGTCCATAATTATTCCTTTCTTTTACAGCTGCAGGACTTTGTGTGGCACTGGTACCAGCAGATGTGGGAACCAGAAGAGACCGTCCAGAACCAAACTGGAGAAGAGCTGCTGTCAGCCATGTCGTCTGGTCATTTGAAACCCTCAGCTGCTTTTCTGCTTCAGAAAGAATTTTCAAGGCCCGTCTTAGTCTCTCTAATTCCTCTTCAGTCACTGCAGAAAGAGAGTAGTCAGCAAATTCAAGGAAATTTACACAGCTCAAATCAAAAGAAGCTTAATATCTTACTCAACAAGACTGGTACAGTCAATAGCATAATAGTATATTTTCAAAGATACAACCCCACATGCTACCAGCACTCCTAAGCAAAAGTCCTTTTTACCAGGACCCAATAGATAAGATTTTCTATTCTTGCCAAAGCTTCTGTTCCAAATAAAATAAACACACATAGTTTCTTCAGAAGTGTACAAACACTTACGAGATTAATCAATGCTTAATATCCCTGTTACTTTAAAGAACTGCACAAAAATTAATTCTGTTGACAATGAACAGGATAAATGAAATAAAGCTACCACAACTTCACTCAACATCAAAATGAGAGATCTGGAAACCTGTCAGACTGATGAGAGCTTAGTTTATACTTTTAGAGGATTTGACAGACAGACAAGTTTGAAGGAAAAAACATGATGCGTAAAGATAATTGAAGTCAGAAGCTAAGAGCACAAAACATGCTTGATATCAAGTAGTGTTTCAAAATTTAGTGTCATGGTGCACGTGTGGTGATACTATTCTAGCCAGAAAAATTATAAGAAAATCAAGCCTGGAATCTGCTTGATAAGAACATTAAATTTTCACTCATAATCAAATACTAATTACATACGGATACTTCCAACTTCAACTCATTACATACAGATACATACAGATACTTCCAATTGCATTTATCCTGTTGACAATGAAAAGGATAAATGCAATAAAGCAACCAGAACTTTACTCAACATCAAAATGAGAGATCTGGAAACCTGTCAGATTGATGAGAGCTTATTTATACTTTTAGAGGATTTGACAGACAAACAAGTTTTAAGGAAAAACATAATGAATTAAGATAATTTAAGTCAGAAGCTAAGAGCACAAAACATGCTTGATATCAAGTAGTGTTCCAAAATTCATTGTCATGGTGCACGTGTGGTGATACTATTCTAGTCAGGAAAATTATAAGAAAATCAAGCCTGGAATCTGCTTGATAATAACACTAAATTTTACTCATAATCAAATACTAATTATATACAGATACTTCCAACTTCAACTTTCATTAATCACCTCAGCAGCCATCTTGTACTGAACATTAGAGCAGTCAAAGCTTCCTTTATTTATGGAATCCAAACTTTCAAGGTTGCCCAGGCACATGCATACATACATACATTTGTGCACTTCTATAAAAGCTATTCTACAAAATGGAAATCAAAAAGGCAAACCTGGAGTTCAGAGAATATTACAGACAAAATACTGTGTAAAAGTCCAAACAGAAAAGTTCATAGTATCTTCTCTTTCTATATCAGATTTCTTGGCATTTTGCTTTCAAATAAAATTTTGAATTTTTTTTAAATTGGAAGAAAGTGCACAAATATAGCTATTACAGGCAACTCATAAGAAATATAACCAAAATTAGCTCCCACAGAGCATAAGTTCAAACCATAGTAGTGAGACCAGTAAGACCAGCTCCTGCAGAGCTAACAAAACAACCAAGGAGTACATCATATCGAGCAGATTTGCATGAAACAGCAAGAAACTAAGAACCAAGATACAACACAGAAGAACACAGAAGTAGTAACTAAAAGAGACATTCTCCCTTCTTTTTCTCCTTGGCTTCTTCCTTCTTATCAATTGCTTTGAGTAAATTCAGCATTTCATTCTCCAGACATTTGGTTCTGAACTCCATACACTCCCTAACCCACCACTCAGGGTAGGTACTAATAGGGACATCTAGAAACGGAGTAGATACATCATCCATGCTTTCATTGTCCAAGGAGATGTCTACTAAAGCCTGCTGAAAGTTGACTGCATCAGGAATACCCACATCATCAGGAGCCTGCTTGTTATCATCTTGAACGGACTCTGTCCTCACCAGCTGGAGTAAAACTGATGGGACGGATTTTATCTTCAGAATCTACTTCGTGCATAGGCCACCCATCTGGTTCATAACTCATGTTCTGAGAATCAGCTGCTCAACATTGTCCCTCTCCTTTGGAATGACAAACTGGAAAAGAAGGTCCATCTTCAACAAACTTCTTCACATCTTCATGACATCTTTTAACGTGCAAACCTGCAAAGAAATCATGGAAATGATGACTTCTCTAGAGAAGTCACCGAGTAATCTTTGCTGTCCTTGAAACACATATTTATTCCTTTCAGTCCAATTAAACTATAAGATTTCGGAGGAGAAAATTAACAACAGTTTGGGAAAAAACTTACACAGTTTACCACAAATTAATAGATCCAAACACAATATCCTACCATTCAATAGCATCCTTGTTACAGCATGCCATCCAGGATGGAAGAAAACAATTCTAAAGAAGTTTAGATAGGGAACAGTCGAAAAAACAAATGATAGAAAGAATCCACTTGACCACAGACCATACAAAGCATAACTCAGCGGGAGAACAGTCAACGGCCGCAGCAAGTTTTTGATGAACAAGTAACCAATGAAAAATTTACTTTTTGGGTTCTAAAAAACTGAAACAAATCCATTTAAACCTTTTAGACCACATATCAATTGGGTCCATAGTTACACCACCGTCGGGGACGGGGGGACAAAGGGGCCTCAATTTGGGGACCGGGTGGGAAGGAGAGGGGAGGGCGGGGGCGCGGTTGTATATACTATATACTATATACTATACATATGGTACTTAAAATGCTAGTTATGAAAAGACGTATAAGACTGTTAAAAAGTAAAATAGCAAAATTGCAAATGCCAAATTGAACTACTAAATAGTAAATACTTGAACATTGAAGTTCTCAATATCGAATTACTAATTAGAAATTAGAATACTCAATACTACATAAAATTTTAAATTGTCGAATCAGCAAATGGAAGATTTCTATTATATGATATCAAAAATATCTGATCATAAACAGGAATAGAACCAAAGAAATACCACATACCCTTAGTGTTCGAATAGAACCAAAGAAATAATAAAAAAATGTGTTTTTTTTTTTTAAAACATGTGCTTGAAGTTGTCACCATGGAGGACGCCTAGGCGTCCCCGGGACACTCAAGGGACACACAGGCGTCCCCCTCGACATCCCAGGAATGCCAGGACGTCCCCGCGTCCCCAGCAGCAAGTGGCAAAATTGGTGGCACTGCTGGGGACTTGGGAGTGCCGTCCCCACATCCCGGGGGCATCCCCGTTCCGGGAACACTCCGGATTTACGGGGGGACACATCCCTGGGGTACATTGATTGGGTCAGAAAGCCCCCACACAGAATTAACTTTGCAAAACCAGTGCTTAGTGAAAGCTAGGAGCATATGTATCTAGTAGAAGCTTCCAGCAGCTTCCATCCACCTACGCACTGCACATTTTCCCACATATCCTCTCCAAAACAACACAGTTTATCCTTGCAAAGATTAATTCCAGAATTCTGGACTAGAGTATAATCTTCTTATGTTCCTCAGATATATGAAATTTATCCTTGAGAAGATCTCAAGGCAACAATCCCTCCTCCCTAAGAATATGATCCAATTCTCTAAGCCCTTTTGCATGTCAAGATCTAGCTTAACAACCTCTAATACAAGCCAAGGGAGTATCTTTGTTATCAAGACTGCACTATATAGATCTGAAACAAGAAAATCACATGAAAAAACCTCATGTCCAATGAGAATGTCTCTCACAATATTCCAAGGGATCCAGATGGCTTCAACTTAAAATCGCCAAAAAGAATATCTCAAATATGCATACCAGTCCATTGGGATTTCTTTTTCAGTTTACTTTGTTGCCTTGAGTATGTTTAGTTGTGCGCTTTCCCTCGAAACTAAGTATCGAGTCATCGGCAAACTGTTATGTCTTGAAACTTGCATCAGCCTATGATGAGGTTCTCACAAACCCATCGGGCCCCAACAAGGTTGTGAGAAACTTGGCCGAGCCCAACAATACTACCATAACCTTTGGGGTTTTTGAAAATGAAGTGTGCATTAGTGTTTTGTTCAAATTCAAGAATGTGTCAATTGACAATGAAGTTTTCTATTTGAAGAAAAAAAACTCTTTGAAAAACGATGTTGGAAATTTCATATGGTGTTCAAAGCCTTTGTTAGCCCTCAACAAGGTTGTCACGACAACCTTGTTGGAGTCCAAAGTACTATTCAAAACTCCAAGAATGAAGCAACATGAAGAGGTTTGAAAGATGTTTGAGCTTCCCTGTCATTGGAAAATAAATGAGAAGTGTTTTACAAATGCATTTCAACACTCTAAAGAGGTTTTGAAACCTATGTAGACTTCAACAAGGTTGTCACAACCTCATTGGAAGCCGACAAGCTATTCATAACCATTGCCAAGTTAAATGAAGGTTTCCAAGAATGGCCCATCGATGATGTAAGAAGCAATTTTGTAAAGGCAAATCACCACGTCGGCTTCTAGATGTAATTTCAAAATCGTTGTCAGAAGCCAATAAAGTTTTCAAAAACCCTTAAAACCTCCGACAAGCAAACTAAAGAATTATTTATTTCAAATTGGATTGGAGGTTCTTAATGTGGTGAGGCATCATGTGCGCCAACATTGAAGACACCATTAATCCTACCTCAAAGCTTGAGGACATTAAATGCAAGATAATACAAAACCAATGTAAAACAAAGAAAGGGCATTTTAACAAGCAATTGTCAAGGGTAGATGAAGAAGTGCGAGAGCAAATTGCAAAGCGCATTCAAACAGCTATGTAGAAAAGATTTCAAAGGTAATGCAAAACGGAGAGCTCTCCTACATTCAAAGGTACATAGTTACTATTTGTCCTCATAGTCCACAAAGAAGGGAATTTCAATTTTATAAGGGCAATTTCATGGGAACCCCACAAAATTGCTTGCTTGAAATCAAAATTCCGTCGAATTTGCTTGATTGCATGTTTAAAGATTTGATTTGCTTCCTTTGTAACTTGGTTTTTGCAAAATTGAAGTATAAATATCTCATACGTCAGCATTTTTTGAGATTGAAAATTGTACTGCTTAAGATTTGAGATACAAAATTATGGCACATATTTCTAAATGACTTCTAGGGAAGAATGGGTAACGAGAATAGGTCCCCAATTACACAAAAGTTGGTGGAAAGTGGGCTCTTGCAAGCAAAAGGATTCCCCGTAGTTGTGTAATGCATAGACCTGATTCTATAATGTATAAATCATTACGACCCCCAAACCCGAGAAGAGAAAACAACAAATAATTGAGTAATAGCTGAATTGGATGGGGAGTCTCTTAATGCAATCCTTAGGTTACCTCAAAGAGAGGTTTTTTGCAAATTTGGACACTATTGTTCGCTAAGAAGAGTGCATGTTGCAACACCATTACGAGACACTGGTTGGCAATTCTTAAGAAAGGGAAGTCACAACTATCGGAAAACCTCCACAGGTCACATTTTGCCAATGATATTTCAAATATTATTGTGCTTCTCCACAAATTAATTGGTAATGAGGATGCTCATAATTTCGAAGAATGGATGTATCTATTTATTATTGTCATCATCCATGGAGAACAATTCATTGATTGGGGTAATATAAGCAATGATAAGATCCACAAGCAACTTACCCAATTCCATCTCAACAAATCATTTCATATATCCTTATATTTGCTTTATGCCATAGCCAACATGAAAGGGCTTGATCAATATTGCTTCCTATTGGTAATTTTGATGAGATAACTCAAATTTATGACCATTACCCACAACTCCGATTGGAGAATAGCTATAAAAGCTTTAGGAGAGTGAATGAAACATTCACAATGCATGTGGTCAAAAAGCTCCAAGGTGACATGAGCATGAGAATATCTCCAAAAGTTCAACTAATCAACACATATGGGAGTTATTTTATTCAGTTCCAAAGATTCACTTACATCAAGGTTGGGGATTTTCATGGATTTACATATAAATTGCAAAAGTACGTAAGCAATATATTTGTTATTATTGAAGTTATAGGCAAATAGGCAATTAATAAGAAGTGTAAGGAAAGGAAGAAGGCAAGAATTCCTTTTCCCATCAAGCTAGTGCAAAACCTTGTAACCTTGTATGATGCATTAAATATCGAGAGAGCTTTAGTAAAGTACGCCATGCATTTCTTTGTCATGAGGTTTCCTTTTGGCAACAAAGATTATGTCAAGAACAACTTGCAGATTTGACCTAGCTTCCATCACGTCCCAACAATTGAAGATTATTGGGCTGATTGTGACAATGAATATGAAGTCAGAAGGAGGGATTGGATGAGGTTATCCCTACGACAAATTAAAGATTTCAAATTAAATTGGGATATCCAAGGCCTTGAGGATGATGCATCAGATTTAGTGGATCCAATTTATTTTAATCATACCCATATTGCCCATCAACTAGGGTGTACACAAGTGGGTGATGAAGAAGACTGCAGAAAAATAAACCACAAAAATTTCTAGGACAAAAGAGACTACAGAGCAAAGGGAAGAAAGGCAAGCAAAACCTTCTCCACCCATCCTTCATCATCGGCCAACTCTCAACCTGCCAATGGAGAGGGAGGAGATAACGATAAAGATCCTCCAAAGAGGAGAAACCCGGAGAGATAATGTAAAGATAGCTCAAAGGGGAAAGCAAAGAAAGAGAAGGAGAAAGAGAAATTGGAAGCCATTCAAGAAGAATCAAGAGAACAAGATGCTATCCAAATTGCCTCCTCCCCTTCTCAAGTAAGCACCTCTTCATCCTCCCTATCTCTTTCATCACCAGTTTCCTCACCACCACACTCACTTCAAAACCCCTCTATTCAACCCAATCCTTCACCTCACTCTTCACCTAATGTTTCATCATTTAACACAAGTTGAACCCTCATTTACTATAGCTCCAATCAAAAGCCCATTGCAATTCTCCCCAAGTACCACTAGAACCTCCTCTGGTGCTTCATCCAACACACCATCTTCTTGGCTATAATAGACCCTTTCAAGAAAAATGAAGGTAGCTTAATTGAACATTCCCCAATTTGATATTGTTGCCAATTTGCTCCAGAAGTCGCCCCAACCTAAGAAGGCCATTGCAATTCTCCACAAGTACCACTAGAACCTCCTCTAGTGCACCATCCAACACACCATCTTCTTGGCTACAATAGACCCTTTCAAGAAAAATGAAGGTAGCTTAATTGAACATTCCCCAATTTGATGTTGTTGCCAATTTGCTCCAAAAGTCACCCCAACCTAAGAAGGCCAAGACTACTTCTAGGATGATGAAAGACCTCTACTTATGGTCATATGTATATAGAGGTGGCTGATCTTTATGCTAAAAAAGATGTAAGTGAAGTAACTAAGAAGGATTTCAACATTACATAGATCAATCTTGACCCTAGATTGCACGATAGAGATATTCACAACTTATTGACAGCTAGGTTGGTGGAAAGGACTAAAAGGAATAAACAATCACAAGATGAGCTCAACAACAAGTGAGACAACTTTCACTGCTTGCCTCATATCTATTCTTGATACTTCAACACAACCACTAGATAAAATAGATTCCTATTTTGATCCCAACACAAGAAGTGGTAGAGAGGTAACTGAAAAGATACATAAGTATCAATCCTATGGCAAAATAATTGAAGATTGGGTGAAGATAATAACAAAAGGAAACGAATTTATTGAAGATACAATGAAAATATATGATGAAATTGACAATAAAAAGAAAGAAGTTGATGAAATCAATGCATTCTAGGAAGAAGAGGTGGTACGGATAAAAGTTGATAAAAACCTCAAACAAACGATTGAAATAAGTAATGATAAGCTTGTGGTAGAACATATCTTTCAAAATGTTGATGAAAATAGGTGCCTCTAATGGATAAAAAGTATTGAATGCAAAGTAATGACCATCAGGCAAAATATCCAAGAGCAGACTAAATTATTGAAAGAATGTAGTCAACTAAAGGGGGACATGAAAATCAATTTCCTATCTATCAATTTTGATGTTCTAACAAAGGATGGTTCTCATGTCATTGCCACTGAATCCATCAAAGAAAATTTCAAGATAACGATCAAGAAGTCCTTTGACAAACAAGCATTTGGTGCAAAATCAATGAAAAAGATGGGTAATATTGATACCTCCCTCATTGACTGCATTGCACATCTTCTGACATTTCAAAACAAATTGGAAAATATTCGAACCAACAGAGCAATGTGGAAGCTTAGAACCAACAATGTAACCATTCCGAAACATAATGAAATTGCTCTAGCAATCAAAACATTATGCGCCTACAAAGCTAAAGTTTTTTGCTCAAGCATCACAATCTCCAATTCTAGGCTCGTGCACGGTGAAGGATAAATATAATATGAAAGAAGATATCATGCCTCCAAAGCGTCATGTTTGATTTATTTTTAAAGGACTTTATTCCAATGACTTTTAAGTTATAAAATGTTTCAAGTTTTCAAAGTGTTCAGGAGACTTTATCATTTTACTTAATTGTTGTTTTAAAGAATTAGTTACAACAAGGAAGCTATATATATGCAACCGATTGTAAATGTAAAGGACTTTTTCTTTATTCTAGATTTAATTTTAGCGTAGAGGGATTGAAATGTGGAATATTTTTTATACAAAATTTGTAAGTCTATGTGCTTTACAATTTTAGACATCTAAGAAAAAGGAATATATTTCAGTATGTATGTTGGCAATAGATTTATGTGTTATTATTCATCTACGTTGTGTAATAACTATTTTAAGTGTTTCTGTTTTTTGTATTAAATGCTATTCTAAATTATTCCAAAGTTTGTAAAATCTGGTTAGGTTGAAAGATGATTTTATTGGTTTGTGAGTCTGACATATATGACCTATTATGGGTTGCATGCTACACATTCATAGTTTGAAAAGAACAGACCTATGAGTTTTTTCCTGCTTGTATGGAAGTAATAATCTATTTTGGAAATTTTAGTTGCTTTCTTTATAAATTTAATCTTCACCTTTCCTGCTTTTTGGTCAAAAGCAAACTCTAAATATATCTAAATTTATCATAAGAGGGAATTGTACGTCTAAAATCCAAAGGAAAGTTGTCAGAACATACAACAACTTCTCCAACTGTTGGTTCATTTGCCATAACAAGTTGGGCAACTTCAGGATCATTTTATATGATATCAATGGTGACAAATCTATTAACCAAAAACTATTAACAAGGTTATGTATATCAGCAATTTCCAAGGCTCATCTCCATCAACCACCCTAAGCATCCATTTCATAGCAAGAGTTACTCTTTGAAGCAAAAGTTTATTGAAATCCATCCCCTCCACAACTATTGGTTTAGTACACAGTTCCCAAGCCGCCACATATTTTCTATCCAAGGCTTCCAGCCTTCTTACATTCCAACTAACAACCTTCATCAATACTCTAAGGGACAAAAAGGCAAACAATTTATTGTAAAGAGGGGGAATTTCCCACTTCTATACAAAGCCTTCCAAAACATGATGGGAGAATAGGATGTTTAGCTTATTTTCCTTTCCTTCCACTTAACCCTACTCTAGAGTTCATCATCACAACCACACGCACCACCACTAACCATATTCCACCCATAGTTTGAAAACTTAGTGCAGACTTGCCACAAGTCATGAGGTCCCTTTAAAAATGTGTTGAGTTTGCAAGACTTGCGAGCCAAGTCCAGTCCGTAGTTTTGCTGAATATCTTCTAAATTTTGAAAAACTGTGGCCAAGTATCTCTTTTGAACTCCCAAATTTTTGCATCAAACTCTACTACACCTAAGATAGAGAAAACATGTGTCTAGATTTACTTTTTAATTCATTTTTTTGTTGCCTACCTAGATTTACTTTATAAATGTTTACCATTTTCTTTCAAAACCTACTAATGTTTTTGCCTCTGTTAAAATCAATAATGGAAGTTCAACACAAGGCAATGGTGGGAATGCCAGCACAAAAGCATGGCACACTAGGTATGCCCGGGGCAAGCTCAACTATGACTTTTGTCAACATCCTATGATAGGAAGAATCAATAGATTAAAATACCACCTTTCTAGAATACTTAGACATGATGCGAAGACATGTCCTAATGTGCCTAACGAGATTAGAAGCGAAACAAATGACCTACTAACCAATTTTGATATGAAGAAAACAGAAATGAAGAGGACAAGGGAAGCAATGGCAGTAGTGGCATCAATGATGAATTCCAATCTGAATTCATCTATGGATTATTTTATTGACTCATGCATTCATCATTTGATTTCCTCTGGTGTTGAAACTCATGAGAGTTATAGCCATCTTCTACACCAAATTTTGTTACTCCTTACAATGTTGTAGAGGCACAACCTTCAATTGAATGTACTACTTGGAACATACAGAAACACCATGAGGCTAGGATGGCAGCGGCAAAATTTTGGTACTACAATAATACACCCTTCAATGTGACAAAAAAACCCATATTGAAAAGGGTTGGTAAATGTGTTGGCATGTGTCGGTAAGGAGCTTATGACTACAACGGCTAAGGATTTGAGTGGGTGGAAGCCATCAAAATACATAGTTTGTAGTTGATGACCAAAAGAAATTACTTTGGAGTATGGGCTATAGCATCTTAACAAATGGATGGATAGATGGCAGCAATATGACCCTCAACTTTTTAGTGGCTTCAAGTGGCATATCGGTGTTCTTGAAGTCAATATATTCTTTGCATTAAGTCAAAAATGCTGAGACATTGTGCAATCTGTTGAAGAGGGTGACCAAAGAGGTTGTGGTTTAGAATGTTGTCCTCATTGTCATGGACAACGCAACAACACATGTAGATGGGAGAAGACTTATTATGGAGAGGCATTCCACTATTTGTTGGAGTCCTTGTGTTGCTTGTTGCTTGGATTTGATGCTTGAGGGCATTGAAAAGATTGGATGGATCAAATGTGTGGTTGAAGACACAAGACAAATTACCAAATTCATCTAGAACCATCTTTCTTTGATGAGAGATCACACAAACAGCAAGGGGCTTGTGCGACCAAGGATGACATGATTTGCCACCAACTTCCTTACATTGCAAAGTAGGTGGAATTCCTTCTCTCAAACAAATGTTTGTGACCAATGCCTAGATAGACTCTCCATACTCCAAAAGAATGAAAGGGAGAACGGCACAAAAACTATTTTTGATTACTTGTTCAATGAAAATCCAAAGTAGTTACTCAAACTAACTATTACAAGCATAAATTTTATGGGGAATTATCTATTTGTTGTTTTTTGTAGTTAATTTTCTAATAATTTAAATTTTAAGGGGAATTATCTATTTGTTGTTTTTTGTAATTAATTTTCTAATAATTTAAATTTGATTTTCAATTCTTTGAGTGACAAAATTTTTGGTCAAGATTCTATGTTTGGTGGATAGGGATGACATGCTGATGGGTTATCTTTGTGAGGCCATGGATAGGGCCAAAGAGGCCATTTTACATTATTAGAGTGGTAACAAAAAAAAAAAAGAGATCATATAACACATCATTGATCATCGATGGATGAACCAACTCCACCAACCAAATACCTTGGCTCACTACCTAAACCCAAAATTTTATTTCTCTAATACATTTAAGGTTAATGAGGAGGTCATGACGAACAATATTTCATGCATAGAGAGGATGGCAACCGATGATGAGATTAGAGACAAACTTTTGATGAGTTGGAGATCTACAAGGGTGTGGCGAGGAGACTCTTTTCTTGAGCTCCAGCCATTCAACGAAAGGAAAACAATAGCCAAGTAAAAGAAATAATCCTTTAATTTTTAACTTAACACAAGAAAGTAGAAACTTGAATGTTTCAACTTTAAATTCTTAATATTTTACTTAATTATTATACTTATTAAACGTTTTATTTGTAGTGGTGGCAGAATTACAATGCTCACACACCAAATCATTAGAGGCTATCCAATTGTGTTTTGTCCCAAAACTATAGTGCTTCTAGGTGGGAATGCAATTGGAGCCTATTTGAGAGCATTTGCTCCAAGAAGAAAAATAAGTTGACCCAAGATCACCTCAATGATCTTATCTTTGTCTAGTACAACCTTCAACTTTGAACCAAAAAGGTGGTGGGTACTTCTCATGATGCTATTGACTTCAATAGCATGGTTCCATTTGCTGATTGGATTATCAAAGAACATAATGATATCATGATCACTAATGAAGATATCGCTGAATTGGAGAGAGCAATAGTGGCAGCAACAAAGCTGGATGCATTGGAGGAAGATGAAGACATTTTTGAAGAAATAATCAGTTCTCATGCTATATCAACTTACCTTCTAGTTTGAGGCCCAAAAATTTATATTACACAAGGAGGTAGAAGATGAGGATGTAGATTGTATTTGGCTATTTTTTGAAACATGTATAAACAGTTATAGTATTATTATACAACTATTATTTATAGTTTTGTTGTAATGCAATGTATTGTTTGAGTTTCAAATTTTGAAATTCCACATTTTGAGCATTTGAGGATCCTATGACATGTAACTATGAATTATCACAAATTGATGATCAAAATGCTTATGTGTCGGCTAAATGCATCAATTTCTCACTTTTTGTGTTACCATGTTTTTTTTGCCACAACTTTTCAAGTTTTTGCCAAGTCCCAAGTCCAGGTCAAATAGCCTAAGAAGAAGATTTAGATTTGACAAAGCTAAAATGAGATTTGATCCAAACTCTCACATCTGATTTTAATCTAGAGGTTTTGAATTTCCAAATGGCCTAAGATTGTTGGAGGGCACCAATGCTTCCAACTACACTCGACCCCTGGTGGGAAACCAATTTAACGAACCCAATCTGTATTGCATTTTAAGGGTATATGCCACTTGTTTCAGCTAGTACCACTGTCCATAATTATTGCCTTGTGGTCAAAAAAAAATGCTCTGGATAATTCTGCTATTGTTTGAAAGGAAAAGGGTGAGAATGCCTTCCTAAATTAAAAAATGATCAAACCTTTCAGAAATGAAATATTGCCAACCCTCCTATTAATCAAGTGTATTTCCCTCAATAGGGCTTGATATTTTCGAGGCCAGCAAAAGATATGATATCTTCAACGTGCTCCCTACAGGGGTCTCTAATGTTAGTGCCACCCCCTATTTAGAAGTAAACGGAACAAGATTGAAGTCACTTGCAAGAATCAGATTACAAGATTTGCATTCCTCAATGTAGCACAAAATAGAAAGAAAACACTGTTTTTGTTGATAGGTCATAGGAGAGTTGAGATCATAAACATTCAAATAAATGAAAATGACTCTGCCCGACTCAAACTTGAAGGTTAAAGAGAGCCAATGTTTTGTTTGGTGACCATCAATCTTAGTGAGACTACTAGTATCCCAAGCTATTAGGAGACCTCCAGATGCTTCTCTGGTAGTAATTACTTCCATTTCAAATAGAATCCAAATGACATACAGGAATCACAGGCAACTTTTTGATCAAATTTGGTTTCTTGAATTCCTATCAGAAGAGGACTATGATCTTTGATTAGACCCTTCAGGTAGTTTCTTTTAAGGGCACCATCGAAGCCCTGACAATTCCATGAG
Source organism: Sequoia sempervirens (assembly GCA_007258455.2). NCBI lineage: Eukaryota > Viridiplantae > Streptophyta > Pinopsida > Cupressales > Cupressaceae > Sequoia > Sequoia sempervirens. The sequence continues at coordinate 214,400 of VDFB02288744.1, read as the reverse complement.
AGCACTATCAGTTTTTAGAGGGTTCCTTACCTTTGGAGAAACCTTACAAAGTCGCCTGGGTCTTAACCACTACATTCTTCCTTGTTTCTTCAAATCTAACATCTTGATTCATTTTCCTTCTCAGTTTGGTAGATGATCTGGTGTGAATGTGATCAAAGCCAATTCTAGGGTTGATGACTTCCTTGACTATTTTTTTCTGCTCTACTCAATCCATTTCCCTAAGAGGTTCTTTAGGTCGATCCTCATGCAATATTTGAGTGCCTAATATCTCTTTATGAGTTGTTTTCTGACTGGTTTGTATCTGAATTTTCTCTTCCAGCTTAAAATCAAATTACATGTCTTTTTCCTGATTAGAAACAAGGGCAGCAAATTTTTATGAAGTCTCTGGATGAGAGTCAACACACCTCAGTTTCTACTCCTAGATCTTCTATTTCTTTTCTTGTGATGGACTTTTTGAAATCCATCAGAATTGGGTAACTCTCATAGCTTGAGCTTCTTTATTGAGAGGGCAGACCCTGCAGAAATGACCATATTCATGGCAAGATAGACAATTAAGAGATTTACTTTCTAAATCTATAATGATAGTGCTTTCAAAAACTTAGAAGGCCTTTTATAAGATTTACTTTCACACAAATACAAGCACATGCAACATAAAGAGATTTAACTGGATTCCAATCAAAAAGAATTCTAATTTCATTACAGTTTACCAATAAGCTCTCATGAGAGTTTGATCCAGAGATGCAGAGGAAGAAAGGGAAGACTTACCCAGAACATAACTTCTTCAGGCATATCAACCTGTGGATTGAAACAAGCATATCAAAAATTTAGGAACAAAGCACTAATGCCCATGAACCAGGGAACACCCTATGAAATTGCATCTTGCTTTCTTTGTGGACTTGAATATTATGATGAAGTATCTGTGGACCACATATCGGTAGCTCATAAGCATATATTTTCAAACCCCAAGTAGAGGTGATCCATCTTTCAAGAATGATAAGGTTTGGGCATAATCCAATGAATTGGCCAACTAAGGCATGCTCCATTATGGTGTCTATGAAATGGCTGATATTTTCAACAAGAAATGCTATCATGGGCATGCAGTCTAGTCAAGAAACAAAAGCATTTGAGGACGCCAAGGGGCAGATTTTGATCCAGATGCTTCATTGTTGATGGCTTTTGGCAGCAGTTTGAACCATAAATCTTCAAGTTTGGCACCTTCCAAAAGCGATGGTAGAGAATGAAATATTAAAGAGGCAATGGGGCAGAGCAGGGTTGCAAAAACTCTACCAACCATTGGCTACAGCCCCAGAACTATCAGCAAAAAGCAATAACAGACAGCACAAACAGCAAGAAAAAAAATCATGATTTTTTTCTCAAAGTTTAGTACTTGATGAATTTTTCCAAGAATGCTTTCCTTGCCACACTCAAAGTCAAACACAGACACAAACCTTGTGAAATAGATTACAAGCATTTACAACCCCATATGCATAAGAAAACCAGACTTTAAGCCATAGAGTTCTCTATGAAGAGACTTGTTATGACCTTTTCACACATCGCCCCATTGCAAATGGGGACCCTTTGTTTTTGCTTTTTGAGTTTTTGCCTTGGCGTCACAACTGCTATTTACCATGTTTCTTTTACAATGAGGAGTTTGAGTTTTTGAGGGGTCACCCGAGCCAAGTAGAGAATTTGAACCCGAATCAGTGTGCAAACATCATCACAGTGCTTAGAGGGCCCGAGGGACGAAGATTGACTGTCGTTTGAGCCAATTCTAACATCTCCTACTTTTTAGAGATTGACCCTCCGGACCCCCCTATTTTTTAGGGACTTCATTTTTGGCATTTTTGGCATTTTTGGCCCATGTTGGACTTCCTATTTTTTAGGGGCTATTTGTGGAAAGTTACTATTTTTGGAAAAGTTTCTATTTTTGGAAAGGTTCCTATCTTTAGAAAGTGCCCGGATTTCAAAGAATCAGTCAGAAGTCCCAAAAAACCAATGGAAAATCATAGAGAATCAATTGAAAATCTGGAAAACTTCATAGAAAAGTCTGAAAAATTATGAAATCCATGGTGAAATCTGAATAAGTATGAAGGCTGGTCTGAAATTAGACATGGCAAAAAGGCTGGAGATGGCAAGAAGCCTTGGAAGTTCGCCCAGCTTCATGAAGGCATGGAAAGTCAAGTGGAAACTCCTATGGCAAGTCCGCCCAGCCTAGTGTCAAGTTGGAAAACTCCTTGGAAAGTCTGATGGAAAGTCCGCCCAGCATGAAGAATGGAGTTGGAAAAGCCATTGGAAGGTCCGCCCTACCTTGAATGATACATGGAAAGTCAAGTGGAAAGTCCTACATGAAGTCCGGCCTCTTAAGAAAGGCATTTCAAAAATTCTTCATGAAGTCCGCCTTGCTTTGGAAAAGCAAGAGGAAAGGCCATGAGCAAGTCTGTCCAGCTGGGAGAGGTAAATGGAAATTCATCTTCAAAGTCCGCCTAGCCTTGGATAAGTGGAAAGTCCTTTTGGAAGTCCGCCCAGCTTGATGGGGAGTGAAAAAGGCTTAAGAAAGTCCGCCATACTAAGAAGATATGGAAGAAAGCTTGCAAAGTCCGCCCTCACATGGAAGAGAACTTGGAAAGTCCGCCCAGGCTTGAAAGGAGATGGCAGAAACTTGACAAAGTCAGCCCAGGTTTGAGGTGGAATGGAAAGAGCATGAAGAAGTCAGCACTTGAATGGGAAATGGAAAAAACTTCATAAAGTCCACCCAGCTTGTGATAAAATGGAAAGCATGACTTGAAGTCCGCCATCAAGTATATGGAAAAGAATTATCCAAGTCTAACTTGGAAAAGAATGCCTCAAGTCCGCCCATGACAAGAGATGATGCTTGGAAAATACTTTATGAAGTCCGCCCCTTTACAATGGGGAATAAAATCCTTGAGGTCCGACTTAAGAGGAAAAAGAATGTGAAAATCCATCATAAATTCTGACTTGCATCATGTCAAGAAGCATTTAAAATCCGTCGGCGCTTGGAGATAGGTGGAAAAGAAGGAAGGAAGTCCGCCCACCCCTTAGTATAAAAATTTGACACAAAAGAATGAATGGAACAAGTCCTAGAAAGTCCGCCATGCTTTAAGAGAGAGAGTATGGAAAATTCAACAAGAAGTTCAACCTCAAGAGAGAGAAATGGAGAATTCAACATGAAGTCTGCCATACCAAGAGAAAGAATGGAAAAGAACTCATCAAGTCCGCATGGAAGGAATGGTGAAAAGGCCACCAAGTCCGCTGGAGGTAGATTGGAAAAGAATCAAGCAAGTTTGACTTTAGGAGAGAGAATGTGGAAAAATCTTTATAAAGTCAAGCAAGTTCGCCAAGAGGAGAAGTAATGAGGAAATGAATAAAATCCTTGACTAAGGGTGGAATCCTCCCAACTTACACAAGCCAGATTCAGAATTGAAGGCAAATCCATAGGCAAAGTCCATTTGAGCACAGAAAAGGCCAAAATCTTGAAGGTGTTACAAAGTAGCCAAAATTTGGCTAAGTATGGGAAACACTTCATAGAGAAAATTCCAATTTCCTCCATTGTGGTGAAAGCACAGATGCATTCTTCTCCAAATTCAAGGCACTTGAAAGAATATCCGAACATCTTGGGGGGATTTCATCTACAATCCCAGACCTATTGAAGCAATCAAGAAAGACTTAATAACTTTAAGTCTAAACATGTGCTCCAAGGTGAGACTTCCAATACAGGTGAGAAGAAGAAGCCAAAGTCCCAAAAAGAATCTAGCTAGGAGGAAACAAGCACAAGAGGCAGAGTCATCGGCAAGGAAAATATTCTAAGGCAAGCACATGGAACAAGACCAAAGTGACCAAGGAAGACCTCCAGCACACTAAGGTGGCACCTTGTCATCTTCCAACCAATCAAATTATTCCAAATCAACATGCAACAACTTTCTATTTTATTTGTTGGTTCATATTTAGCAAAAAGGACAAGTGTCCTTGAATGGAATTTTCTCATTGGTCGAGAAGGAGTTAGTTAGGATAAACCCTAATTAGGGTTTTATTTTGCAATCTCGGCCGTTGATTCTAAATTAATCTTGGCCATTGAATTGTAATTGGGAAGCCTATAAATTGAGCTCAACCCCTCATTTGTAAAGCATGGGAGCATGTTGCAAAACATGTCAAGATAAGTAAATTGTTGTATACGACTGCCAAAGTAATAAGTAATGTATGCATTGTTCTGATGGTGATTACTTCTCTTACTTTGGAGTTGGCATGGTTCTTATCCCTCATCATAGTTTAGATTTTATTTCATGTATGTTAGGTGAATGCAAGATTTGATAAGTATTGATTTATGGTGAAACTTTTGCTCATACTTTCTTTGAATGGATGATTTTCATTTAATGCGTAAAGTTAGCCTAAGCTTACTTTGTGGATTCTTAACTTTTGTATGGATAAATATTGTTCGATTTGATGGTAGTTATTCATGACGTGAAAATCATAAGCACATTCCCTTGAAGATTGCACCCACTTTGTGTAGTTGTCCTAAGCGTGGCAAAGCAAAGTGTGGTTATTTGTTTCACCAAGTCAATACCGTCTCTTGAACTCTTAGGAAGTAGATTAGAACTTCTGAACCCTAATCTCCTTTTTCAGTTTGTTTGATTCGGGACCCAAACAATAGAGCTTCATTGTCCAGACCTTCATTGTGAATTGAACAAGCCTAGCATAAGTCCCTTTGTGTTACCAGCAAATCACAACGCCCACTGAGCTTACCACACATCAAGACCTGACATAATGAACCTTGGAATCACCATATGATCTTCTCGCAATCTTAGCATACGCGGTAGTTTTTTCAAGAGAGGATAGGGTGTCTTTGGGCATTTTATTCTGATGTTTGCTGTGTCATAAAACACACATCAACAAGACTGCTCATGGTTAACTGCAGCACCTAGCCCGCTCCTGGACAATTAGCCCTCAGCTAACACACATCTCTTCTCCAAAGAGTTTCCTTTATGTTTATGTTGCTTAATAATGCTTTTTGAAGTGCAATATGATTTTTTCTTGGATTTTGGGTGTTCTGGAATTTTCATATTCCAATATTGAAAATTAAAACAAAAACAACAGAATATCATATTTCAGTTTAGTTTTTCCCTCAGTTCAGAATTTACAGAAACTACAATGTCAGTTCTTACACCACTGTTCTTTACTCCTATATCTGATAAGACTAGTACTTAATAGTAATGAACATAAACAGCGATGAATACTAGGTAGACTAAAAGAAGTATATCTTTATTCATATGAAGTTCTTACTTAGAAGTAGACCAGAGATGACCAGCCAAGGATCAGACTACTTTCCCTGACTAAGAAAAACCTATTTAAAGAACCTGATGGTTGACAAGCAGGACACAACCATCAAAACTATTAATAACTGTCTCCTAAAACCTACCCACAAGCTGATAAGTAAATAGTACATAGTCAGATACAACCAAATTAACAAAACATTATAAAGTAATTTTACGCTAATTACAAATGTTAGATTTTTGTTTGATTTTAATAATAGAGTCTAGCTATCTATAAGTTTCATGGTACTTATAGCCAGTTTACAGGTTGGACCACAGAAATTAATATAGAGTTTTAATATCATAACAGTGGTACAAGGGTTACTTTATTGGCATTGTGGAAGATGTTCAATCAATGATAGATTTTTCTGATGAATTGAAGGGTCTGTCAACTCTGATTGATCAATCTCCAAGCACAAGGAATTTTCAAGTCTTTTCAGCTTCTTGAGCTTGAATTGCTTGCCTTATTGTCAAATGGAAACTGCTATGAACCCTTGAATCACCCTCTATCAACAGTACTTTTTGAAACACATTGCTGCTCAGAGTCATTGATTAAATGCTTAGGTGTTGCCTTCCAAGCATGAAGGTAAGGGCAATTGCAGTACCCTGCAGATTGCACCAACCTAACATTACTTAAGAGTATACCATTGAAGAAGCACTAGAATCTACTGTTGGAGTGGGTAATAACTCTACTTGGGAGATGAAAGCTCTAGAAAATGATCTAATACATGTGGCCTTCCTATCATCACTAATATACTACGCTTGATTATTTTGTTTCCCATTTGACCCAAGAGGCAGTGCTCACTAATAGATGAAGAAGCTCGAGAAAAAGTTTAAAAGGCTTAGAAATTCTTTAGCATCCAGCTCTAGAGAATTGTTTTGAGAGAAAATCAATTTAAACAGGGGGCGTTGTTATGACCATAATAAATACTTAAGATGAGAAGCAAAGCTTTATATGTAAGGGTTAAAACCTAAAAGTGAATCGCTTGCACTTTTCCCCTTCATTTTACACATCTTTGTGTGGGTATCCCAAGTACATTGCCCTAGCACATAATTGCGGTCAATGTAGTGCTCCCATTAACAGAATCTTCTTTGCTGACAACAATTCCAAATCTCAGATCACAGTTTCCTCAGCCAGGTTCAAAATTGCATGTGCAGCATTGGCCCAGGTCAAGGCCACATGTACACTTTTAACCCACTCTATCCATTTTCAAAATTAATTGTGGCCCCATGCTGACTCAATGCCAACTAGTTGTTATTTAGCAACTCTTGTCCCAAGACTTTGAAATTGTGTGTCTACGACATGCATAAAGACATCACCTCTAAGTCATTTAGAATTTTAGAGGATCCATCATTAAGACAACCAGTCTACGCTCATTTGTCAAAAGGATCAACCAGAAGTCACTATTTAGTCTTTTACATTAGCCACATCAACAAATACCAAAACCCTAGTTTGTGCACTAAATCAATCTAGTACTCATTCCATTGCACCTCATTGCATCAAAGTTTCAAGCACTTAGCATCATCATAACCACATTATAGTCAATTGCATTTGTTGCTAGGTGTGTATTAAATTTTTTAATAAAATCATTGAATTGATCAATGAGGCTTGACTAAAGCAAAAGATGTGAAGCTAGTCACATTCCTCTCCTAGCATAGCAAGTTTCAATGGTGTTCAGCAACACCAAGTATTCACTTTGCAGGTGCAAATATAAGAGAGTTTTTGTTACAGGTATAGAAGATATGAAGACCTTAGTTTCAAAACCATATAAGAAGTTTGGAACTGCAAAAATTAGTTTAAAACCACAAGTGTGGATTGGCACAAGTTAGCGCATAGTCACAAATTTCACTAAGCACAATCATCTCAAATCTAGTTTCAAATATCAGGTAGCAATCATTTGCCACAATCTTCTTGGTCTCCTCTTTTCCAACATCAAGGCACATATTTTCTTTTTTGTTATTTTATTTCTATTTTAAAACCAATCGAGTACACATTTCTAAATCCAGCTCTCTTATCTAAGTTAATTGTTCATTATTACTTATTTGTATTTATTTACCCTAGATATTTGTATTTGAAGCATTTTATTTCCTTACAGTATTTTTTGTATAAGAAGATTATTCAAAATATGAGTTATAGATATAGGACAACTATGTATCATGGGAATACCCGGGGAGTTATACAGAATCTTGTTTTAAATATCTTAATAAAGGAGTTGCAATACATCTTAGGTTTAATTGGGAGTTACAAAAAATAAATATAGTAATGCGTCTTAGGTTTCACCAAGTTTAAGGGATGAGGAGTGATTGGGGTGAGCATATGCATTTTAGGAACAACAAAGAAAAACCTAAATTTTGGGAACTAAGGATGGCTAGAGAATATAAGCACACATGTATATATACATACAAATACCATATACATACATAAATATATCTATGCATATTAGAGACACCAAAAAAAATCCCAAATTTTGGATACAACTGAGGGATGGTTAGGGAACTGCTATAATATATGTTTGTGATGTCTATGTATACTCACTCATATGTGTATATGTGTAGATATAGATACAAACACATACACACATATATGCATGTATATGTATATGTATATGTATATATTATGTATATGTGTATGTACATGTCTATACACACACACACACACACATATGTGTGTGCATACAAGTACATACATGCACACATATGTTTGTATATGTGCATATAGATATATACAAACACATGTACATACATACATATACGTGTATATGTTATGTTTATACATGTATGTATATGTTGGTGTATACACATATGTATGTGTTGGCGTAACAACTAACACCTCTGGAGTAGAAGTTGTTATGAACAGCCTGTGTACACTACGCAATGAGTGCTCTTCAAATTATGGAGGGGAAGCTCCCTCGTTGTGCTTTGACAAATATACTTGCAAAGGAAAATAAGCTAAAACTATGTCCTGTCTTTTTGTTTCAGCTGTAGAGGCACAAGGCTTTCTTGAAAGAACCTATACGTTGCAGCTGAGTTTTCTCTGGTTTTGCAGATCTACTAACTACAACTTAAATTTAATCTATCCAATCTCCTCAGGAAAACAGAGCGAGAGGAAACGGAGCAAGGTTTGACTAACTGACGATAAACGGGTTTAGATTCTCTACTTGAGGGCAAGGTGGCGCAACTATCATCTCAATCTAAACCAGCTTATTAGGCACAAAACAGATTTAAGACTTTACCAAGACAATTTTATGGAACCCTATGTGGCATAACACTCGATTGAAAAAGTAAAGTCTTCACAAACAGCCTTTATCACCACAATCTCACGAAACCCTATGTGGCATAACCTTCAATTATAATGATAAAGATTCACAGAACAGATTTATCACTGCAATTTCTCGAAACCCTATGTGGCATAACGATTGATCACAATGGTAAATTAACACAAAACAGATTTATCATCTCAATTTCTTGGAACCCTATGTGGCATAACAATTGACTTCAATGATAAAGATGTTCAAACAGATATATCTAAACTATGGAAAGAATTCAGCATTACAATCTTTCGAAACCCTATGTGGCATAACAATCAATTGCAATAGTGAAGACACATGAACAAGTACCAAAAAGAGCAATATTGAGGGCAAGGTAGGCGCAGCATATATTTCTCTCTCAAGCAAAAGTTATTTACAAATGAGCATAAGCTCTTATTTATATACATCAAGGTGTAGGGAACCCTAAAATCACCTTGTGAGTTGCATGAGCAATGCATGCGCCAAACCCTAATTAAGTAAACTATACAACTGGGAAACTACCCTCTTAACTGAAACATCTAATCTAAAATGGACAACTGTGCGAGCATGCACGCCCTTATTGAAAGCATGTTAACTGGAAGACTACCATCAGTTAACGAAAAACCCTAAAAAGAAACTCCAAGTGTGAAAGGCGAGTCTCAGAATAGATATGCATGTGATGACAACCTCGAGTTAACTGGAAAGGGTAACACTCAGTTCAACTCGTGTGTGTAATGTCTATCCTGAGAGGTGGGAACTGAAGTTTACTGGTCGTGATCTCGAGCAATCAATCCCTCAACGAGATTGTTGACTGTATCACTATCTGGAGCTATGAGACTCTGTCGAAGAATGCTATGTCGATGCAGCATATCCTCACCAGCTGTAATCTGAGACTGAAGTTCTCCCCTACTCCTCGTTGCCTCATCGAATAATGCTGACATGACTGTAAGCCGAGTAATCTTACAGCCAATGGTCTCCCCACTGAAAATGGTATGAATGAGTGCCTGGAGCTCTGACTGAACATCGGTAAGCTCCACGTAGGCACCACCCTCGATCTGATAACGGCACGGTAAGCGAGACACAAGAGTCCTCACGAACCGGAGTGCACTAGTGACGTGCTCTCTACTCTCAGCCAACTCTGATGCTAAAGCTGTCCTCTATCTTTTGAAAACCAATTGTGTCTTCCAAGAGTAGATAGCCTCTCTGTCCTCTGCATCGTGACTGTATCATAAGCCACACTCAGGTGAGCAATCATAATCTCGTCCCGGGGTTTGTTAATTGCCATATCTCTTTCCTCATCCTGAAGACGAAGACGGAGCTCTCGTGCATTGTACCGCAACTGATATAACTCTGTAAGCATAGTACGGCCTCTAGCAACGAACTCCTCCTCCCATTCCTCCAAACGCTTGCCATATGCAACCAAGTGATTGAGTTGACTTTGCTCTGCTGGAGGCTCAAGCATCGGTGGGAGTGTACTAATGGCATCAGGTCTATGCACAAGGCTAGAAATATACTGACGAAGCTGTCTGATTTCAGCCTTGAGGGCTGCCTTATCCTCTCCGTCCTTTAGTATTCTATCCCTGGCACTTCCGTAGCAACTTGTAGAAGATCAACCTGAGTCTGGCGTGTGCTGCGACCAAGGTTGACTGTGATAACCTCAAAATCTTGAGATTCTAATTCAGCCAAGTTCTTCCCTGTGGAGGTACGGCAGTCTCAACGACAATCTCCATGTCAGTGTTTCTCTCTACGTGAACCATGTTCTTGACTCTTTTGTCCGGCGCATCCTGGTAAATGTCATCAAAATCAGAATGATTAAGAACATAGGATGGCTGCCTCCTCTTCCTTCTAACTGAGCTTCGATCCAAGATTGATCTCGGCTAATGCTTCTGAGAAGGGTCTGCACTAGCGCAGGAGGTCTTGATGAGAGTGAATGTGTAGAAGACCCACTGGAGGTGGAGAGTCAAATCCAGATTCGATGTGAATTGGGACTGGTGAAGGCTGGCCCGGTGTAGGAACCGGTGAACCTTCAGTCTTGGCGGCTCTGAGCGACCTATGGCCGCTCGTGATGGCGGTGCAATGGAACTGCGTTGTGAAGCGATGTGGCGCCTTGCCCTTTGAATTGACTGGCTTGTACTTCTTGAGGAGGGTTACTCCTCTTTCTTGTTAGGTTTTGGCGAAGGTAGTGAAAGATTCACCACAGCGGCTCTGCTCTAGGAACACTTACTCTTCTTGTCTTCTTGCTGTCGAGGTAAAGTATACTGTTCTGGATGACTCTACTAGACCTCTCCTTGACCGTTGCATATTCTTTGGCGTACCAATCAACTACTGGCAACGGTTGTGTGTCGACCTGCTCTCTGAAAAACTGAGGAAGAACCTCTCCCTCATCATCTGATAAACCTCCCACATCCTCTGACAAGAAAACAGAAATCTGTGAGAGAGAGAAGCGGCCGTAACTGCGTCTGCGAACCTCGAAGTCATCTGCGCAATTTGCCCAGTAATCCTCCATAGAAGGCTCGTGATATACCTCCAGTGAGGCGTATGTATAATGACTGAAAGGTCCTTAGGCACGTCTTCGACAAGATACTTAAGATGATATCTCTCAAGCTCGTCTGCGATCTTTATCAATTGCCGACTTGCACCAATACATTCCAAATTGAAAAGGAAAGTTGAGGAGATGGTGCGTACTGCGTGAGAAGCGATGAACATCATGCATCGTCTTGGAACTCTGAAAAAGCTGTCTTATCGAAGGATAGCATTGGAAAATATTTGGATTTCTGTGAAGCGTAAGCTTCGGATGTAGGTGTATGTTGGGAATTGAATAAACAATCCACCCATCCATCCATGGCTACTACAAAGCTGCCGGGAATCTGAGCGTGCAACTCCGGTTCAAGTTCCTCCGTATGAGTCAAAGCTCGTGAACAGCGAAATGGCGTTGACTCTGAGTGAATCAAGCTGATCATAATCTTGATAAACCTTGAACGCGGGGATGCCCACGATTATTTAAGTCCACCAGGCCCGATACGATGGCGATGCGAGATATGAACACATGTGAAACTCATGGGCAACTAAGAAACCGGTGATCTGCCTGTGGAGAATGTCAGCTGATGAAGGATGCCCGAGTCATAATGCTCCTGCCCAGAAATGATCGACCAATAATGTAATACATCCAAGGCTGGAAAACATTTGCATGTTCTTGACCTGAGACACGATTCAGGAGTGTGATTAGAATCGCATACTCATCCTTGTATTCACCGCGACCCACATTGTTTGGCAATCTGTTCTTTGCTTGTTTTAACCATCTTTCTGCCATCTTCTTTTGACACTTGTCCACATCAGCATCAAATGCCTACTCACACTGCTCCATAGAAATAACTAAGGCTGTTCGGGTGTTGAGGAATGCCAAAACTCCTTTCGATGTCCAAAGGTTTGAGACTACAAATGACCCGTCCGTCAACTGACACTATCTCACGAGTAGTAGAATTGTAATGCTTAATGCAAGACATCCGAATTCAATACAATGCAGGAGATAGGTATGGAAGCGGCCTCCTAGTAAACCAGTGCTCAATATTCTGAATGATTGAACCGATTTTAAGCGGGTCTATCGCCTCGGCAATACTTTGTGAAGATCTGTCTCAACCAACTGCGGAAATCATGGGTAAGGACGGTTTTGGTCCTGTATTCGAGCTGAGTGAACTGCATTCTGAAAAACTTGCCTGTTGACTGTGAACTTGATTATATTCTGACAAAATTTCTGGAAAGCTAAAAATAGCCTTTCGAAGAATTATTTTCAGCGAAAAATCCGAGATATGGGTTTTGTCCAGAAAAGAATTCTAAGACAACCCAGAACGTCAGATTTGCGAAAATTCAACTTCTACTTGATTGTACAAAGATTTTCCACTTGAGAAAATTAGCAATTCGAGAACGAATGTTCTGAAACTAAAATTCGTGAAAAATCAAGCGCACAATTTCAACTCGAGGAAATTATATGGAAACGATCCAGATACTGAGACTTGCTAAATTCGCCAATTTCAGGAACATGCACAATGTATTTTGTGAGAAATCTGAGATTGAAAGGATGAAAAAGACGTTTTTTTGATGTCTTCTTCTGTGAAAATCGCTCAAGATTTCTTTGAATAACTGATATTTGTGAACTTTGATCTGCAAAAAGATATGTTAGGAAAAATCGCCTCTGTGAATTGATGAAGATTTTGCCTCTGAACTGGAAGAATTCGCCTTGTTTGGAAAAACCACGAATTGCTCCTCTTGAAATTTGCGCCTTTTTAAATATGAAGAAATTCGAATTTCCTTGAAGAAAATACGAATTTGTATGAATTTGAGGATTCGCCTTTGATTGTTAAATACACCTTTGAATATCAATTCGCCTTTGAAATCTCTGAAGAATTGCGAATTGTTTTGAAATATTGAATACGCCTTTGAGGAATTGCGAATTGTCTTGAAGATGTGCGCCACTATCTCTTTCTGAAGAAATACGAATTTGCTTGAAATTACTTTGAGCAATTAATAAAATTCGATTTTTCCTTTGAAGATAATGAATTTGCCTTAGAAAACCACGATTTCCACTTAAGATTAAATTGCTCTTAATGAAATCGAATTTTCTCTTTGAAAGCTTTGTGAAGAACAATAAAGATGGCGCCACATATAAATAATAATAAATTTGCACTACTCAGCAACTGCAAGAATTCATAAACCCTAACCAGAATAGAAAACCTCTGATTGGTTGCCTTTCAGTTCGACTGCCACTGTCTGAAGTTCAAATTTGAAAATAATAATAAAATAATTATTATCATGCAATGGCGCTAAAAATAGACATATTCTGAACTTCAGTTGACAAACTGGTTGAAGCTATGAGATTCATCGTTTGACTTTACTGATTCCGAAAAGTCATCTCTTAAGCACATAGGCGTCCATTTGCTCAAGATACTTCATTTTTTACTAACTCCCTATTTAATAGCTGACAGCACTGTCACGACTGGCCAACTTTGATACTGATTTCCGGATGACCGGGTGATGCTGAGACTGTTCTGAAGAATTCATCGGAAAGCCTACTGAACAAGGAAGAAATGTCTACTGGGAGACACTACTGTAAAATCCATCGTTTAACCCCTTGAAAAATTAGGCGCACCTGATTAAATTGCTTTACGGGTTCCAGACTTAGCCATTTTCCTAAAGCTGCGTCGACACTTGACGGTAGCTGCCTTACAAACGGTGAACCCTGCGATCGAGACGAAGCTACTGCATGACTAGATATATTCTGCATCCAACGGTTGTATCTATGACACCTGAAAGCTGTGTTAAGGGCCTCAAAAACAAAAGCGCCCCTGGCTCTAGGTTGCACTGGTGTCATTTTGACGAAAATCAAACATCATCAAAATACCCTACTTTGACCTCTGATATCTGGAGCTGGGATGACCCGATTCAGGCATTATCTGTTTTAACGGACAGCCAGGAGGGCCTACAAGAGAAGTCACTGGAGGTGACGAGGCAAGAAAACTGCTTCTAAGACCTCAAAAACTCCAGTGCGTATTTTAAATAAAATTACCGCTCCCAGACTTGGTCATTTTTCGGACGTCTTCTCTTTGTAGTATGACACCAAAGACCTCGCACGCACGAGCGACTGCCAAATGCTGAAGGCTGACGGCTATGCTCGTTGGAAAGATAAATTGATTACGCTCAAAAGTCGTGAAGACTTCGAACGCGAACGGGCTCGTTTGACCAGCCTAAAGGCTAGGCGCCTTAAGACTATGAAAATGCACTGAAAACCATTTGTTGGTCCGCCCGTAAAATTACGTGCTTAGTAGAATCTCCACCACGACCACCAGGAACGTCGGATCGACAAGCTGAATGATGCGTTGCGGAGTTAGGCTAGAATACTACTGATGTCGTGAAGACTCTGTCTGCAAATTCTGGCATCTGGAGGGTCCTTTAAGCCAGCGCCCCTGGCTTGTACTTGCACAGGCATAACGGGCTTCGAAACGTGAAAACTCCATTTTAAGGCTGATCTTTGGGACCCGCCTGAACTCTGGAGTCGGATGACTGTGCTTGATATCTCGTCGGATAAGCAGACTAGTTGTGAACGGATTGACTGCATCTGGCAACGAAAATGTCGAGATTTACCCCTGCTTCAAGATGGGCGCCCTCAGGCTAGAGGCGCGCTTTTGCCTGAAAAGAGCAAAATTCTCATCTCCTAAAATTTAGGGATTTTGACTTCTGTTGCTGATAACCGGAGCTGTGGTTCTCGGAATGCTTCGCTGGATAGCTCGACGGATAGCCAGACTAATTCTGAAGAGATTGACTGGATGCTTGAACATTTTAACCAGAATCTTAACCTCCAATAAACTGGGCACCCCTGAGCTATACTTGCGCTTTTGGGCTTTTCCTCTGAGAAATCTCCATGATTTGATCTTTAAAAACTCTGTTTCGATTATTGAAATGACCGTCTGCAATATGAAATGTCGTCGTGAGATGCTCCTCCATCGTGAAAATCTTCATTTTGAGTCTCTGCTTCAGGTTTTGTTCAATATAACTGACTTTGACTGACAAACTATTGACAACTACTCCATGCTTGACATTGCCCAAAACTGTGTTTTACATCAAATTAGCAAGGTTTAGACTTTTAAATGCAAAATGCCTTGATGAAGCAAAAAATTTGGTTTGGGTACAACAGTATGCATATATGTGTATGTCTTTATATATCTATTTATGTATAGATATATGTATAAATATGTATACATACATATACACATATTAGATACATATACATACATATACACACATATACACAACATATACAGACTTGTCCAGGTGACAAAAAAATGCAAACAGTGTTTTCTAAAACTTTCTTTTTTTCTCATTTTGTCTTCAGAATGTGCAACTACAGACTGAGCAGTCTCAGATTTCCTTATTTTGTATTCTAGACAGACTTTTGTTTCAAGGACAAACTCAAAAAAGCTGGGTAAAGTTAAACTATTCCAATTTCCTTGTTTTAGCGTGTGCTTTTATCTTATCTAAATACAAAATTCACTAATCCTGTATTTAGATTTCCTGAGCTTAAAAGCTTTGAAATAAGTATTAGGACCAACGGGCTTACAGATAGGAATGGTGCAACTGCAAGAACATACAGAATCCCTGTGGCCAAGACCTCAAGTACAGTAGCTCAGTTTTAGTTAGTTTTTTGAATTATGACAAATTGATAATCAAAATTAACTTATGTGTTCTCTAAATTCATTGTTTGTGCGCATGCATCAATTTTTGTTCTTTTGTATAATTATGTTTTTTGTTTTTTGCAGAGTTTTTGTCAAGTCCCGAGTTTGAATAAAAATTTTGGAGTGCCAAGTTCACATTTTCCAACTATGGTCTATTCAAAGAGATCCAAGCTTCTTACAAGAAGAAATCCGTACAACCCAAACCAATGATCAATCCAAACTCTACAATTAGATGACCAAATCCACGGGAAGAGAGATAATTTTGCTGATTTTTCTATTATATCAAAATAATAAATCAGTTGCAATGGCAATGAATCAAAATACAAAATTATATCAGTAAAAGTAGTATCCTACCAAAACAAACTAATGAAGCAGTTTTTAAATTAACAAGGAAATATTCACATGTTGGAGTTTTCAAGTCACGCATTAGTTGGTACAGTACACGCATTAAGGTGCATGCTACCAACATAATAATTCAGAAATGACTAGTATGTGTGATGCATCTTCATAAAAAATTGAATATAAAATGATAACAGTGGGTTATTTCAAAGTTGCATTAATTTTCTAAACAACGTTGCATGTAAGGTATATCTAAGAGTTGTAGGAGTAACAGAAACTCCATTTGCAAGAAAAACAAGTTCCCAACCCAATCAAACATGCAAAAAACAAATGTACTTACAAGCGTGCCTGTGGAAGAAGATTCCCTTGCACTTAATATCTCCAAACTTGTAGCTACCAGCAAGAATATCCATGATGAGAGTAGCTAATTGGGACATTAAAGTCATTGGTTCAATACCAGAATCAATCAACTCCCTGGTCCTTCTTACAGTTCTGGCTGTGTCAGCTGACAATGCCAATTCTAGCAAATCTAGCAATTTCTCATCTGAAACTACTCCCACCTGTGGTGAAAAATCACAAATGAATGGGAGCTTTTAATAGTAAGTCATTTAGAAATAAGAAGAGTATAAAAATAAATGCAGGCATTCAAAGCCACTTGTTGCATAGAAAGAAAGAAAATATCTCCAAATGACTAAGTAAATCACTGAGACTATGAAGCACAACTGGATAAGATAACACAAGGGGGTGACCATAAACTTTCTACATAAAACAAAAGAACAATTTAGAAAACATAAATAAAAGGCAGGTTTACATCATGTCCTTGCCACTTGGGCTGATCTGATCAAAAAGAACAAGTGCAAGGCTAGATTCATGGCTGCCAGAGCAGGCAAGCGAATTTCCCTTGTGCATATGACTATCCCTGCTGGACGAGGGTGAGGACACAGTTGAGAATGGCAAGGCCGATGCCGTGGTTACCAGGGGGCAAGGGTGTGGCAGCAATTGGTGGTGAGGTGGTTTTAATATGGGCAGAGAGATGCCTGATGTGGCTGAGGAATTTGTGTCCAGTGGTGAGCCTGCAGTGGAGATGTTGATTCTGTTCAATGTGGCAGCTACTGGGGAGGCTGATCCTCCCTCTTCTACTTACATGAGCTATCCCCAGGTCTCACATGTTTTTTCTACTTCTATTTCAAGTTATGGAATATACCTGAATAGTTTATGGTAATGCAATCTATGTATCATTATTTTCTGTATGCACTAGCTAACTGTAACATTGCAAAGTTTGTTGCTGAATTTGTCCTATTTCATTATCTTTGCAGCTCTGAATCTGTGTGTCTAGGCTGCAGCCCATAGGGACACAATTGTATTTTGTGGGCAAGGATCCCCAAAAAAACCCTTAATCTACTAATCAAAAAATAAAATAAAAAACAGATCTGCTAAAAAACAAAATCCCCAAAGACCCTGAAAATTAAAAATGTGATGAGTTATTCAAAATTCAATGTTCCACAGGGATGCACCCCACCTGAAAAACTAGGCGTCTCCGAGACAGGGACGTCCCTGAGACGCAGGGATGCCTGGGGAACGTCCCCCCCACCGCCTCCACGTTTCCTCCATCGTTTCCCAGCCGTTTCCTTATAAGGGGGATGTTTCTTGGACGTTTCTTCTCGGGAAACGCCAAAAGGGTACTCTAGGACGTCCCCGAGACTCCCAAACGTCCCTCAACACCTTAGGAAACTCACAAAAGACTCCCACAGCACAGTGTTTATTTTGATTTTTTTTAGAAAAAAGAAAAAGAAAAAGGTCACTTCAAAGGGTTAACCCTAACCCTAAGTTGACCCCAACCCCCAAGGCCTCTAAAAAGAGTTATATGAGAGATATTGTCTCAATTATTCACAAATTCATTGCTATAGTCTGAACTTGAAGAGGAAGAGTAAAGTGAAAGTCTGAGTTTGAGGCTTTGAGCTACAAATTGCAAGGAGACTTGACACGAAGCTTGGGGATGATTAGAGGCATCACGCAACTAGCCATTGACTCATGAGTCATGAGTCATTAGTATTACTATCTACTATCTAGTATTTACTATTTTGTTTTTGAAGTTTGAACTTTGAACATTGTTGATTGTAATTATGAATCATGATTATGAAATTTTGAAACTTCTAGTTCTCGTTCCAATGTCTACATTTTGATTTTTTGTTTCACTATTAAAATTTAATTTTAAAATTTAGAAACTACTACTAGTTCAATGCATTTGCAATGTGTTTAAAGTTTACTTATTCCTTAGGCTTCTACAGTTATACATCTTTTTATTACTAATTTTTCAAGTACTATATGTATTTCAGCACCGCTCCCCTGCCGTCCCCAAACTTAGGCCCCCCATCCCCGAAACCCATCCCCCGTCTCCACGTCAAGAAACTCCGTGGAACATAGATTCAAATATTTGAATAACAACAAAGGCATGTTGCAATATCAAAGTTAATGAAAACCAGTTTGGAATCAATATAGCCTTTACCTCTTTTAATTTGTGAATATTGGATCGCATGAATGCATTTCAACTAACAAGACCGCTTACTCTATATGGCACTTATTACTAGTTCAGCTATCTTAATTGTAGACATCTGTTAAATGACAAGAGTACCAAACTTGAGGCACATATCTTAAATATTATGTTTATGCATGACAAAAAATAAGATAGGCATCTCAAGGTTGATACCTCTCCAAAATTGTTTTGAAGATATCTGAGCTAGTTGGGAAGACAACAAAAAAAAACACCTTATATTGTGGTGATGCTCACCATTTACACCTAAGGATTTTGTTTGCTCCCACCTCACCACCATTGAATGTTGAGACTTCAGCCGTATCTTATTCTTATCCCATCGATGAGAAGGGGGCATTAATTTATATGCTTTTTCTTGCAGATATGGTATAAATATATTTTGGTGCTCGTGATAGGGTTCAAAGGTGATTCTTGATGGACTCTCTATTGAGCACAACTATAGGAGAACCCCACTTGTGGCCCAATTCAATTCACCTAACATTGAAATTCAAGAGAACAAGAGCAATATCATCAATAAACATGAGACACCATAATTGGTATGAAGACACTGTGTTTATACTTCATACTTAAAATTGAAAACGTTGTAAATCTGCCTCCTATCCCACCATCCTCATGAGTCATCACATTCTTTGGGGTAGAGAAATCAATGTTTCTCCAAGTCCTGGTGAAGGGGGAAAAGATTTTGGAGACAAAGGGTTGGGTTTCACAAACAACAATTTTTTTTCCAGATTTTGTGGAGAGCATCGGACAGCTATTAAAATAATATATAAAATACGATATTTGATATTTGATATATTAATTATAAAAAACCAAATAAAAGATGTTGCAAATTATCATTTATGTAAACAAAATGAATAAGAGAAGCTAATATTTATATAAAGTTTGACAATTTTGTAAACAATATGAATAAGAGAAGCTGAAATTTATATAAAGTTTGTCAGTTTTAACTTTTGACAATCAGTTGATCCACTGATCAATGTCAAGCATCTATAGTATGATATTTATATTATTCATCAAGTTCAAGATACAAAATACAAAGTACAATTACTACAAAGCAACATTGACACACAAAATATAATAGCTAATCTAACTCATCAAATTGAAATCTCATGGCTTACTCCTAATTGTTGGAACTAACAGACTTGTCTCGCTCCTACAACTAGACCCTAACCAGACCTATATGTGCAACCTAATCCTCATCAAATTCCATCAGCTCCTCAAGTTCTACATCCCACCATGTTGTTGAACTCTCATTGAATTCAATCATCTATATTCCAAGAGACACAACACAATGCGTACAACAACAAAATTCTCTGCACTCCTAGAGTTAAACCTATTCTTCTTCATGGAGTGGATAAAATTGCATGTGGACCAAATCCTCTTTGCAACAAAGGAACTACAAACCTATGATAAGAGTTGAATGCATATCAATGATGGAGAGCTATACAAGTGCCACCTGACTCACTAGGTTCTCCTATGCCAAATTATCTCTATCTATCAATGACTCACCTGACTCTACAAGTGCCACCTGACTATCAGAGATAAGAGTTGAATGCATATCAATGATGGAGAGCTATACAAGTGCCACCTGACTCACTAGGTTCTCCTATGCCAAATTATCTCTATCTATCAATGTGTAATGTCCCCATTTCACGGCACCTTCTGTCAATTGAGTTTGTTTTGGGAACACTTACTCTTTTTAGTAAGTGTTATTTTTAGCAGGGGGGTCTAATACAGTACTCCAGTCAGTGGTGAGCCTTCTCAAACATCTCAATTTCTCTCTAGCTCAGGTTTCAAGATGGATTACCTACTATTTTTGGGAACTTACTAAAAATAGTAAGTCAATTAGGGTTGACCAGATTTGGCAGGTTAGCCCTGGTCAGGCTAGTCATTGTGCATATTCTGGTCAGGCTAGTCATTGTGCATATTCAGGGAATTAAGTCACTTCGAGAGATTATTTTAATATTTGAGGCACTTTGGGAAAATGTGCATTAAAAAGTGACTTTATAATGTTCAAATAAAAAGGGGACATAAGGGGGACTCAATTAAAAATTAGACCAAGGGCGCCTAGTCTTATAACTTTAAGTTGTTTTTAAAAGCTAAATTATATTATTTTCCCTTGGGCGCCCAAACTTTGGAGGGGATATTTAAAATTAAAAGTTTAAATCAAATTGATGGAGTTTTGGAGTGCAAACTAGGGTTGCTGGAGAAACTAATTAAAAGTTCATTTGGAGGCTTATTTCAACATGGATGTTTGAGTATTTTGGAGGACTAGCTAAGAGCTTGGCTCTGGCTTGGATTTCGACTTGTTGAGACGAAAACCTCTTCAAGATCGCCTTTTTTCGTGTGTGAAAGACCACATCAAGAGAGGATTGGGGGAGCTTCATTCAGGAGCTTCATCTATGCTTACTAGTTGCAGGTTACAGAGTTTTGGATGGTGATTTTCTATCACATTTTGAAGTGAGATTGTTGGAATTTGCTTGTTTGATCTTGGCATCGATTTGGGTGAAGGTATTTCACATTTTGGTGGTGATTTCAACAAATTCTGGGCACTTTTCAGTTTGAAGCTGATCACACATAATTGCTCATATCTCTTGAATAAAATGGGAAGACAAAATGGGTATTGAATCATCAGGTCTCTCTCTTCATGGCAACCATTTTGAGTACTTGAATGCATTTTTTTGTGGACAGATTTATTTTCTAGGGCCAAATCGCCCCTAGAAGAGGGACGGCTCATTGCAGCCTTGATTCATTGGGTATCCTGATTTAAATCAGGGTTTTGTGGCGAGTGCTGTTGCTCTCCTTTGCTGCTTTGGGTGTAGTCTAGGTAAATGAGAAAGAAGACTCCCTTTTGTAACTAGACGTGGGTTGGTGAAAGGAGACTTGCATGCTGAATGTTAATTACCAGGCCTGAAGGTACTTGAAACTCTGCCCTTGACTTCTTGTCTGCTGCGAGCTCCACTGAAAAGCGTGGCTACATTCCTGGGCAAGTGCGTGCCTCTTTGTGAAGGAGTTAGTGCAGGGAGGTGGGAACGTGTTTCTCTGGAGAAGCCTTTCATTCTAAGGGTCAGATCTGCTGTTGAAGGGCAATAAACATCTCAGAGAATGATGTGGGGAATGCATGCTGCAGTACGTGGTCTGGAAAGCAA
Source organism: Sequoia sempervirens (assembly GCA_007258455.2). Taxonomy (NCBI): domain Eukaryota; kingdom Viridiplantae; phylum Streptophyta; class Pinopsida; order Cupressales; family Cupressaceae; genus Sequoia; species Sequoia sempervirens. Next base: position 192,527 of record VDFB02288744.1, on the reverse strand, counting down.
TTCTGGGCAGTTTATAACCCAGCTCGAGCTCATTGGAGTTCATTAATTTCGATTTCCAGGTCTGAAATAAAAGCCTCAATCTGATATATGTTTGCTGTAATATGATAAAAAAATAATATCAAAGCTATCAGAAATATCCTTGCTCCTGAAAGTGTTCTTTCAGCTTTATTGGCTTCATATTTATATTTCTGTTGTGCACTTCTTGAAATATTTCAAAACATTAATAAACCCTACCAATAACATTGCAAAAACAATACAAAAAAAAAACCCTTCAAGAACTTTCAATCAGCAAACTGCAGTCAGGGGAAGAAATAAAAAAAAAAAAATTGGGTAGCCTATTACACAATGCAGCTTTCTCTACACCATACATCTTCCTAATTTCCTTCATGAGGCCCCTCTTTGCCTCCACATCATGTATAGAGAGAAGTTCACCAAGCCTCTACACATACCACTTTAGGTTCAATGCATAGATAGCCATATTCAAAGGAGTGTTAGCTTCTCCCACCTACATTGAATGATAAGTTAAATGTCCTCATCTTCAAACTACTTGATGAGGTCTCTATGTCAAACGACCTTTATTTGGCTAATGTCAAACGACCTTCATTTGGCTACGTGTGTTATCAATGCACTAATATATCTCCCCATGACTATAAGTGTCAAAGTCTCCCATATCTAATAATCATGAAAACTAGGGATATAATGAAGGTTATGTATTTGGTATTTGAACAAAATGTATCACTCTTCAGCACTTTCTTCACCCTCAACTTCTATTAAGTCTTTGAATCAGCCCACCAATTTTACTCATATGCCATGATCATTAGTTGCAAGGGGTCTTGCAACTAAATCATCCTCTCCAACAGAGTGAAGTAAGATGCACATTTGGTTTTGATGGGTTCAATAAACTCCACCTTGGAGAAAGATGAAAAGAGAGCATGTGACGTGTGGTGATTGTGGATGAATACATGCACATCTCTAGCATCAGCTATAATCCAATAGATCCACTCAATTTTGCCAATGCCCTTGAGTGCATTATTCATGGCATACACAAATTGAGAGGTTCAATAGATACGCTTGTAGGCACCTTCAACCAACTTCTTAGCTCCCTATATATATATATATATATATGGTACCACACACCACACTCTTAGGGACAATCTCCTCAATGGCATCTTTGGGAATTTGAAATTGAAACTCTATATCCTTGAGGTTCACCAAACAATATATTACCCTAAAGAAGTAAGGCCCCTCCTTACATGATATTGATGAGTGGACAATGTCTAATTACCATTCACCTATCTATGATAATGTTGCACCCACATGAGACTTGTGTAGCTTTCATTTCTAACAAGCATACATTTATATTAAAATAGTTATAATCCAAGATAACAATTCTCAATTTCGTCTCCCTTGGTTCAACACATGAAGGCCCTGCTCATGCAACCTAGAACGTCGCCTCCTTAAAATAAAAGGCCAAGCAACATAAAATGGAATGCCAATAGAAAAGAAGATTGTGCCTATGCATTAAACATAGCTACCACTAAATTTAGAATTGAACCCATGGCCTTACAACTCCCCTTGGGATCTATTTGCAGTCGACACAAAAATAAGAACTTGTGCATGTCAAGTACTAGTAGTTTTGGAAGAAGGTGTTGATGCCTTAACATCAAGAAGTGTGGATATGATTACATTATACAATTTTATTATCTCAATCCTCTACTCATATGAAAGCTTACCACATATCACAACCATTTTATCAACGATGCGTAGGAGGTGTGCATTCACTCTATGAATGCAGCAAAGATAGCACTTCCATAGGCAACCACCCCCTAAAATTAACAATTTTGTTGGCATCTATTCGTGTTGCAAACTGCCATAAAGAGATCTTCTTATTGAATGGATCATTGGCATACTTTTCAGACAACTTGGAAGGGCAATCAAAATTCATAGCACTCCCAGCTAAACTAAACCCTTGAGTGCTACCTTCAACTGCCCTTTCCTTCATCCACTATCACTACCAGCTTTTGGAGTTCCCAACATGAGTAACTTCTCGTCGTCAATTAGACGAAAGGAACTCATAGTGGCAATACAAAACAAAGTAAAACTTACTTTTTACTACATAAATAAAGACGTAAGAGACAATTTCTAGTTCTACACAACACTTTTACTTTATTTTTTCTTGTTTCAGGTCACACAAGGCATAGAAGTGAAGGATATACCGAAGTTGCAATCCTTCTTTGAGTTATCTAAGACTTCTAAGACATTATTTGATTATCTCACTGCAACTAAAAAGTAAAAAATAAAAACAATTTCTTGCTAGGCAGAGAAGTATAATCCTTCTTTAAGTTATCTAAGACTCCTAAGACATTATTTGATTAGCCGTTCCAACTAAAAGTAAATAACTAAGAATAATCACTAGTTGTTACAAACACAAGTACTTTCTTTTGGTTTTTCTTAACACAATGCTTAAAAGCAGAGGATACCCAGAAGTTGTGATCTTTCTCTCGAGTTATCTATGACTCCTACAACATTATTTGATTAGCGCATTACAAATAACAAATAATAAATAAAAACAATCACTAATTGCTAGAAATTCAAGGATTTATACGTAGTACTACAAAACCTCAATCTTCATGGAACCTTTGAGTAGGTTAACATCAGTAGTTGTCATGGTCAATTGTTATGCACGTATTATTTAATGGGAGTGAGGACCATGGAGTTTTTTTGGCATTTTAAGCACCAGGATCCCATCAAATTCTTTATTGACGACAGCATCACCGGCTGTCATTGGAAATTGCATTATTGGATGTCTTTTAACATAAGCATGCCGTTGCCATGATGACCAATACATAATTTTCATAGACTTGTGCACACGAAATGCTTCCACCAAACGCTCCCTATTCTAACATCCAAGAACCACTTTATAGCTAATTTATCGCTTACCTTGTTTATCATTTGTGAGATAATTAGTTTTTTAACGCTAAGCCAACTGACAAAAATACAGTTGACTTACAGAACATAAAATCGGTTAACCATTAAATATATAATTGACTATTCATATTAACTGACAAGATGCCAATAACAAATATTGAAGCAAATCGTGTCATGCATCACAACATCTAGTAAACATTTCCTTCATGAAAAATCAGTTTTGTGATACTGAGGTGCCCACTGTTCTTCGGTAACACCGTAGGTTAACATCTACAGGAGTCACATCCTGCATGTCAGGTTTTAATATTTTATTGTTCACTAGTTAGAATTCAGAATGAGGTTAGGTGTAAATCTTGACAATGTACACTTTACTGAGGTAGAGAATTGAACCTCCCAACAGATTGTATCTAAGAAGTATAAATCAGTGTCAAAAATGCATATTCATGATTGAGTAAAGAACACTTTAAACATTTGTGTCATCTTTACTTTTGTTTTGTCGGGAACTATAACTCAAGGTACATAAACAATATACTTGACAGAATTGATGGGTACCAGGCATGCATAAAAATTTAAAAAGGCTTTGCACAGAGAGGGGCAGGATCACATACAAGCTCGTGCACAAGGGAGAGAGTGATTCTTTGTCCCAGCAAGCTAAGCTGATCAAGCATTGTCTCAGCGTCTCGAAGAGAACCTTCTGACTTAGCTGCTATCATATCCAATGCATCAGAATCAACCTCCAAATTTTCTTGGATTGCAAGCTTTTGCAATCTGGTTACAACTTCGGCATCTTTTATCTTTGGAAAAAGATATTTCTGGCACCGGGATACAGCGGTACGAGGTAGTTTATCAGAATCAGTGGTAATGAGAATGAAGACGACATGTCCAGGTGGTTCTTCTAGAATCTTTAGAAGTGCAGCCCATGTTTCAAATGCCAACATGTGGCATTCATCAATAATGAAGACCTTGAAGCGTGAAAATGATGGCGCCAAAGCAACATTTTTCAGAAGGGCTTTGACTTTCTCCATACCATTGCTATTAGTGGCATCCACTTCTCTCACATCCACACTTCTTGAAGAAGCAAAATCAATACACTCTCTACAGAATCCACATGGCCTGAGATTCTCCGGTGACAAACAATTCAAAGCTGCTGCAAAAATCCTTGCAGTCGATGTCTTCCCTGTGCCGCGGGGCCCTTGAAATAGATAGACAGGGGCGATTTTCCCTCTTAGGATAGCACTCACCAAAGTCTGCACCACCATGTTTTGTCCTACCACTTCCTCGAATGATTTGGGTCTATATTTCTGACTTAGGCTTCTGTGCCTGTCCCCATAGATTGCCAGCTCCCCGCTTCCGTGCGTTAAAGTGAGATGTACATGGTCTCTGCTTCTGTCTCTTGACTTACTCCACCTCTCCAATTTACAAGCTGCCTCCATGTCATAAGTCGAATATCCATCACTCGTACCTTCTCCCTCTGCTGAAGAAGCTCCATCAGTCAACAATGGCAAGCCTTCCACGCTATACTCTGCTTCCCCCAAATGACCATGCATCCTGTAGTCGTAATTCGATGGTGATGGTGATTCTTTCTGGTGTCTTGAGACTCCATTGCCCACTTTTCTCTTGACAGAATCGGACAAAGTCGGAGAGAAAGTCCCGCCTTCCAGTCCCCCTCCGCGTTGCTTTGGAGTTCTGGACCAGTAGCAAGGGATTCCACATCCTTGGGAAGGCAGATCCAAGCCATCTACTTCCTCCTCTCCAGACAATGCCGTGCCATCCCACGACCCAACAACACTGCGTTGCTTACGATCGCCATTCCTGCTGTTGGACCGAGTGCTTGTGGGAGTGTACGACTCGAGCGCATGTTTTAAGACCTGAGACCTTTTTTTGTGCTTGCCATTGCCATTCTGTTGGCGGGATTTATATGCATCTTTGGTGAGTAAGGGTGACACTGACCGGGAGTTGCAATCCAATCCTCTATCTCCATTGTCCTCCTGCTCCTCCTGCGATAAACCGTGCATGGAGTAATCATGCTTTGTGGCATACTGATACTTCTTAAAAACCCTATCTCGAGTTTCGTCTCCGTGGCTTATTGCATTGCCGTAGTCTTGTCCAGTCCAGTTGTGAAGCATCCCCTTCACCTGGTCTCCTGTGGCTGCATAAGTGGCACCAGCAATGCCATCTCCGTGCGGAACAATGCAGTTTTTAGGAGACTTGAGAGAGGAGCAAGTGGAGGGATCCTTAAGCCAACGAGCTCTTCTCAGCGCAGTCAGCTCCTTCTTGATATGAAGTTGCCCAACATCCTCCCACATTTTTCAATCTCACATTCCAAATGCGTGCACACACGACTAGTGTAGATCGTAGATCTAGTATTAAATGGCTAAATGTTAATGCGAGATGATTGTCTGAGATGTAGAATGTAATCGAGGCCACCAAGTTGCAGTGGAGTTACATTAACATGTGGCACGATGCACGAGACAACTGGATTCCCTCCAAAATCCAAACCAAACACAAAACAACGCGGTTGCAGGCACAGTTGTCACCGCCGCATTGAATTTTCACTACATAGCACGGCTGACATTGTTGATTGGCTACAACATAATTATAAACTCCCGTACATTTTGCTGAGCGGTGTGAACTTGAAATAAAGAAATCGATCGTAAGAAAATCTGAATGAGACAACCCCCGCAACTGAAGGTCATTGGATTCCTTACGCTTCTGCAAACAGAAACAAAGCAGATTATTCCTGGCACAGGGCAGTGGCCGCTCTCTATTTGAAAGAAGGAAGGGCATGCATGTTAAATGTAGTTCCTAGTCCTAGTTCATGAGTGATGCATGATTTTAAAAGATAATGTCCTGTCCTTGCTTTGTCTGTCTTGCAACTTTTTTTTATATTATTTTGGCCTTTCTCCACAATAATGCATTGCTTCGAACTTTGAACAGAAGAAGTGTAAAATTTTGCACTATTTTTTTAATGTGAATTTACACATTTGTTAATTACCAAATGTTTAAAATATTTTTTTTTATTACTATTAATATTTTTTTAATCTTATATTTGTATGTACTTGTACCGCAATTAAAATCATTTTTATTTTATTTTTTCTTTTTTAATTGGTGGTTTTTATCATGATATCTCAAAATGATAAATTTAGTGTGTACACATTATAAAAACGCATTACTAGCATGTACTTCATGATACTAAAAGAAAAATTGTGCATGCACTTCTAAGACTAAAAACATCAAAAATAAATTTGTGACATCAAATACATAGGAACTATGCCCATAAAGCAAAAACAAGGAAATACAAGTAAGATCAAATATACAACAATATCAAAAAAGAAAGAGTGTAACACAATATATACTCTTGAAAAACTCTTTCAAGAAAAACCTAGACTCCAAAACAACCCAATACCAATGCTTTTCAAAAGAAAGATGAGATCATCATTAGCTCTAGAGTTAATCTGATAGCACATACCCCATCTCCAACGTATGCTCTACAACATGTGAACAACCTGACAACACTTCAATCATACATCCATGGTGGTACTACAACATCACAAACACCAACGATAATAAATCAACTATGGAGGAAATCTAGGAACTACTTTTGGCTGCCTAATTGGAAGAAAGGCATTAAAACATGAAAACCAAAAGTATTAATTGAATGTGCATGTGACCCAAGCTTTATAAAAGCAACTTCACAAACTCATTTGCACACTCATGTTCATTGATTTACACATGCAAACATTCCTCTACCTCTTAACAAATTAATTTCATGTAACGATTTTGTTGTCCTTTACATGCAATTTCTTCTAATTTAACAACAATATTATTCATGGGAGAATCTAGTTGTTCAAGAAGATTTTCATGTTTAGTGGAGCTAGGGCACCATAATCCTTGTTCTATTCACCAATTCACACATATCAAGGACCTCTTGCCTCGAGATTCTTTTCACCTCCCCTTGGCTTTTGTATACATTTTGAGTTAGATAGAACACCTAGGGTCTTTAAGAGAATTCCTAATTATTTGTGAATATTTTAGTTGAATCCTAGCCTAGTTTCATATTGTTTTCCTTTGTAGGCTTCTTGACCAAGAGTATAAATCCTTAAAATGTATACCTTACCTTCCTCCACACTTGTCAGCAAGAGACTTGTAGATCATTACTTTTCTCATGCACTTCACAAATCTATAATTTGCTAGCTTGTCCTTATACCCCACACCTCCATAACACTTATACTTCGCAAGTTTGTGGACTCTTGATACATATTAGCAGAACTTGCAAGTTGCATAATTGCTCCCAAACTTTGCATGTCCACAAGATACATACATAATAGTCCTCACAAACTTCATGCATTCTCTTGCAACTCTTGTACATTGTTAGCATATTTTTGCATTTCATATTCCCATGATACTTATATCTTGCATATTTTTGGACTCTTCAAACATATTTGTAGTTATACAAACTAATCAATTGCTCGTGTGATCTACACTTCCACCTAGCTACCATTTCCTCATACAGTCTCCTACATTAATCATTTCAAATATCACCTTTTTCCAAGCCTTCTATATGTCATCTCCTAAGACCAAAGGGATGAAATTTGAATACAAAGGGTTGAATCCCTCTTCAAAAATTGTATCCCCATTAGATGAAGTGTCAAACATAGATCTATAACATGTCAACATGGAAATTTTCGTAAAGAGGATGCATGTAGATGATAGAACAACACATGTTAAGTGCACAGTTCATAGTGGGATGGTCTAAGATGTTGTACATGCATCATTTGTCCAATCTCCCAAATTGGTGATGACATTTTCCATACAGTATGATTCTCAAACTCAAAAGATTGTAGGTCTTGCAAATGAAGTGTTATTAGATAATACTCTAGAGTGTATTAGAGATATTTTTCAACTCCTCCGTCATCTAGAGTATATCATGAAAATAGTCACCTGTTTACATGGACTTTTACAACCTAGATTAATCTTTTTGAAAGTTCATAAATAAAATTGGTTGACAAAAGAAAGAGTATCTACCCCCAATGTTATCCAAAGTGCTTTTTAGGAGTGGTTTTTAAATAGAAATTAATTATCTAATCACTCTTTTGAACAAAGTATTAGGCAATCCTAGTATTAATTATTTCCCATGGATGTACAACATCATTGTTGTCATCCTAGAGAACACAAAAAGGGTTGATTGAGTAACCCTTATAAATGACACATTGCACGAGTGTTGTTTAAAGTTCAAGAAACTATGAAATTTTGTATGAATTCCTATTTGGTATACCTTGTGACAAGAAAGGCATTTTTTCTAGATCGACTAGAGTTTGAGCAATTATAATTCAAAGAGAGATATTTTTAAGAGGGTTAATGATGCCTTTGTGTTTTACTTAATGAAATGGATGGAAGTTGATTTGAATAGACATCTACCATTGGAGATTACAACAACCACTACAAAATGTGGGAATTAGTTTATATAATTTCAAATTTTCACATATATTAGAGCAAAAAGTTTCCCAAATATGTAAGTGATAAGATGATGTCAAAAATTACAAGATAGTTATGTGAAGTTTATAAAGTTTTGTCTAGAAAGCATAGGCCAACCATCCAATTCCCCATTAACATTAATGCATATTAATGTTCTTATCTTCTACATACAAGGATTTATGAGGTTGAGTTGTGTGAAGTTTATAAAGTTTTTTCTAGAAAGCATAAGCCAAGCATCCAATTCCCCATTAATATTAATGCATAATAATGTTCATATCTTCTACATACAAGGATTTATGAGGTTGAGTTGTCTAAACTTAATTTATATACATGAAAAGAGGTCTATGTTTGGCCCTAAATGAAATATGGAGAAAAATGTAAGCTTGTCATTCAAGCACCAGTATGACCTAGAGGATTTTGAGCTAATTGTGATGATGAACATGAGGCAAGAAAGTGAAGTTTCTCAAGGTTTACTACCAAGGTCAATTCAAGGCATTTGAAATTGCTAAAGTTTCAAAGGTTATCTCCAATAATCTAGATGTCTTGGATGCAATTTATAACGAAAAAGGGTATTTTTAAATTACCTATTCCCAAAATGAATTGGTCCAATGAAGAATAAAACTCATTAGAAGTCCTAAGCAAATAAGTCATAGAAAGAAGACTAGTTTAGATTATAAAAAAATGATGAAAGATCCAAATTTCAATAAGAAAGTGGAATCAAATAATGACGAGACTTTTGGACCCCCTCCCAAATAAAAGAAGAAAGGAACAAATAATCATAACCAACCCTTTATAAAAAGTTTCCAAAATTAGTGTTCTAAGTAATGGTGGAGAAAAAAATATATAATAAGAAATACTTCAAACCCAATTTTATTTTAAGTGTTGGAAAACAATCAAATAAATATGTAGAGAAAGTAACTTTCAAGGCTCTTGTTCCTCCATAGGTCCATGTTCTTTCTCAATCTCTCCCCTCATTTCCTCCTCATTTACCTTCTATATCCTTTCACTCAAGATCAAACTCTTTTTATCCCCTCATATGGTCCTCCTCTTGAAAAGGTCGTGACTCTTTGAATATCATCTCTAAAGGAGAAAAGTCTTGAAAATTCCATTTCTGAAGGCCCATCCCTCATTCTTTTGAGATAACAACTCCTTGTCAATCTTTAACTGGACTATTTCTTCTCTTCCCCTCACAATCTCATGGGAAAAATGATCAAGATACTTAAATACAACAAGAGAAAATATTAAAACAAGTAGGTTTGTCTCTTGCTAAGGTTCCCACATGGCCAGGCATCATTATCAAAAAAATAAATGGGGTTTCAAACCTTTAATATATGATTTTTCTATAATCTCATCAATGTTGGAAAAGACACCTCAAGTTAAGAAGGTCAAAATCTTTCTTCCTTCTTCGTAGATGCACAAGGGTTGAGGATTGTAGAAATGCTACATGGGTTGTAGACAGACACAAAAGAGATTCACAACCCTTAAACTACCAAGTCTCACATGTCATTTTAGGAAAACAAACTAGAGAATCAAATATAGAAGGGATGCACATAGTTTTCACAACTAGTATTGTAAGGGTGGATAAAGATTACAAAACCAAGCAACAAGTGAAAGAATAAGAAATTGCATAGCTCACGACTTACATAAGTCATTTAGGTAAGACACTACGGTCTTCCTTTGTGCAAGTTGTATTACACCTCACCATTTCACATGAATATATTTTTATTATTGAGTAAATGAAATAAATTTCTCATGCAACAAAGTGGTGGGTGGATGACCTATTAACTTATGGGTCTAAAAACTATTGGAAGTACAATAACTTTTCACAAAAAAGACAACTAATATTATAACTCAATCAAAGCTCTAGTAGCCAAAATTAAAGAAGAATTACCAATTTATGAATATAATCTTCCTTAGATTAACAAAATAAAAATATTGACTTTGAAGTGCTTGTGACTAAGGATATTATTGATAAATAAAATAAACCCCTACTACTATAATGCCTTAAAGTTGCTAATTTGAGCACTAATCTTCTTAATGAAGGACTAGATAAACTCAAAGATAAGCATAATTATATTGTCAATTTGATGATGAATAAATAAGGATTAGATAACTACAAATCCACTCAAAAACAACATCTAATTCTAATAAATACTAGAATATTAAGATTTCTTTTTTTGCCTATTTTTTTTGTTGATTCGCAAGATTGATTTATATATTATATTAAAGTAAAAAGGTACAACCGTCTGCAAACGTAGGAAAGCTTCCACCATTGATTACCAACAAACCCATCCCTACCATCACTACCAGAAAACCACCCCAAAGACGGCCAAAATTAGAGCTGACCGACCAAAAACAAGTAGACCCCTTCCTCCAGAAACCACCACCCCGCCATCAAAACCAACTACCAACCCAAAAGGTCGTAAGGGTTCGGCCCCAACCCCGAGCATACAAATCCCCAGTCACCCAAAACTCCCAAAATGGCCATTAGAGACCAACATTATAACTTTGAGACTAAAAGACGCCATTAGACCATCAAGATAAACTTCTAAAGACTATCTAAACCGTCAACTATGCAAAGACATTCACAGGAAATTATTTAAAATAGCAAAATCTTCAAAGACTTTAACCCACTCTACATCACCCACAGCCATCAGGCTGAAGAATTTCTTAAGGAATTCGATGGCCACCGCCACCACCATTATGTGTCTACTCAACGTCAGACCGCTCAAGTCGAGAAGGAACAGGAAAACCTTTACGGCCTCGTTCGAACCTCAAATAACTACAAAGTCGCTTGGTCTTGGGATGCCTCGGCCCTCCCTTACAAAACTTAACACCTCATTTACCCCTCCCACCAGATCCTTGCGAAACATTTTGACCAACAACAATTTAGCCACGGCCTTGGCCTCACCATTGTCTAGAAGAGATGCCAAAAACTGGGAAGAGATGTGCAGATTGTCCCTGTCGAACTCCTTGTTAGCTAAATGACCAGCTCCCAGGATCATTTTCGTCACCACCAGAACTAACGGGTCCTTGTTTGTGAGAATTCGCTTCAGTCGTTGGTCTTTAACTTCTCTAAAGGAGGCTTGTCTAGCCAAAGATTTCAGAGAGATTGGCGTGTTCACCCCAAACTTCACCACGCCATCCACAAAGACTTCAATGACAAAGAGAGATCGCTTCGCCATGAACGCCACCGCCAGAACAAATAAATTCTACTACCAAAGTCTGCCACTAAAGTCACCACCAACCGATATCATCAACACAAATAGATGTAATTAAGGATAAGAATTGCCTGTTTAAGCTTTACTGTTTGATTATTGTCATGTACTAACGCATCGCCATCCATACTAATGACTTCCCTCCACATGTGTCGTGTTTAATCCGCATTAAACTGCCTTCAACGAATGATGCCTACGGCATCCTCGAGCTCTGGGAAAAGAATTTCCGCCTCCATCACATGACCAGCCTCCTCGTCACACTCCTTTGCGTCCCCCTTAACCGCTTCCTTTTTGCCACCTCAACTCCCAACTGGCCCTCCTAACCCGTCAGTGCGGGGATGAGAGAAAGAAAGGAGGAAGGGGAGCCCACCCAACCTCCCACAAAAATTATATATTAATTATGTTGATTTCTTTGAGATTTGGGCCAGTCACTCCTATGTTTGATAATCTATCAGCTTCCACATTACCTTCCCTCAACGTATGATTAAACATCACTTGATCAAAAATTTTGAGTAGTTCTAGTGCTGCATCTAAAAATTCCCCTAGCTTCCAGTTCTGTGTTTGACGATTCCTGAGAGCATGTATTACAATAGTGGAGTCCCCTTCCACTACTAGATTTTTAACACCAATTTCCTTACTAAGGGACAAACCGAGCAAAAGTGCTTGAAATTCTGTAGCATTGTTAGTGCCAACTGGGAGGGAATTTGCTATTCTGCCCAAGACTTGACCTATGGAAGTTCTAACAATGCAACCTACTCCCAATGGCCCCGGGTTCCCTTTCGACGCCCCATCAAAATTTAATTTGGCCCAACCCTGCTCTAGAGGAATCCACACTACTTTGTTTCTCATCTCCACTGACACTGCATTCCCAACACTTCCAAAAGGCAAAGCCTTGATCCCAAACCACTGTTTTAGTATCCAAGCATCCCATTTTGCAAAATTTATTTTGCCTGGATTTTTATTCTCCAATCTCGCTTTAAAAAGTTCTACAATGCAAGCCTCTATTTTACATTGCAACCTTGGAATCAACATCTCCTTATCTTGAAAAAGTCCTCGATTCCTTTCCTTCCAGACTTCCCATATCACCAGTGAAGGGCTTGACACCCATAGATCCCCAAAGAGAGATTTCTGATAAGAATTTGGCCAGGCAATGAGTAACTCCAGCAACTTATTGGGGAAAGTTGTAGACCATGATAACTTCGCACACAACTAACTCCAAAATTGGTATGTGAATTTGCAATTTAAAAATAAGTGATCCACTGTTTCCTTTGCCTCATGACAAAGTGGGCATCTGGACGGTCCATGGTATCCCATTTTGATAAATTTGTCCCCAATGAGAACTCTACCTTGCGCTGCGACCCAGGAGAAAATACCTACTTTTGGGAGGTATGCTTTATTCCAACGTAATCTCATTAGGATCACCGGATTTCCTACCTCTAAAGAAGATGGGATAGTGTATCCAATTTTGGTTGAGTAGACACCACTAGGGGACGCATCCCATCTCAAACAGTCCTTTCCCTGCCTACGCCAAATCCTTCTTTCTGCTAAGACCTGTTCAAATGCTTCCATTTCCTAAACTTCAAGATTCATATTCCTCACCGATTTCCACACGTGTGCACCCTCCGAAGAAGACGCTAAGAGATCAATATAATCACAAACTTTCTTACCCCAGGCATACTCCGTTCTTTCCCTGACATGATTAAGCACAAGGTTTTCAGCCAATGTTGGATTCCCTTCCCATGAGTTGTCCCAAAAAAGAGCCTCTTTCCCATCTTTGATTTCCCATGTGAGAAAGTCGGTAATGAGATCTTTGGAGTGCCTGATAAAATTCCATATACGAGATCCCATTGGTAAAGATTTTGCCATCAAGAAGCAGTAAGGATCTTCTTCCAAGTATTTTTCTCTCACTATCTTTGCCCATTTCAAATCGGGACAGGAGTGAACTGCCCATGCCAACTTTGCCCCCAACGCCTTATTTTGCAAAATAAGATTCCTCAGCCCAACACCATCATTTTCATGTTTTTCACAGACCTTTTTCCATTTTATGAGAGGTATTTTCTTCTGATTGGAGTTACCTTTCCAAAAGAAATCCTTCATCACTCGATTCAAGATCTTGCACGAACCAGCTGATAATTGGAGGCAGGACATCATGAATACAGGGAGAGCCGAGATGACGAATTTCAACACTATTAGTCTACCTGCCCAAGAGAGCCATCTATTTTTCCAGGAAGAAATCCGATCCTTGTAGCATTGCACCAAGGAATTCCAAAGATTTCCATTATGGGTTCCTTTAGCTAATGGGAGACCCAGGTATTTACAAGGTAATTGGCCCTTCTTGAATCCTAAAATTCTAAAGATTTGAATTTCACAAGGACAACTAGTATTAAAGAAAAAAATATTAGATTTGGCCTTACTCACCTCCTGCCCTAAAGCCCTAAAATAATCATTGAGGAAGCCTTTCAACCTTTGTGCTTCCCTAGTCGAGGCAACACCAAACAACATTGTGTCATCCGCAAATTGTTGATGAGTGATATTAGGCAGCCGACTAGTAACCTATAGACCCTCAATCCAGTTGTTCTCTCTTGCTTTCTTGATTGTTCTCCCTAAAGCTTTTGCCATTATTATAAACAAGGATGGAGATAAAGGGTCCCCTTGCCTCAATCCTTTGGATGCAATAAAGAAGCCTTCAGGAGAGCCATTGATAAACATAGAAAATCGCGGACAGGCTATCCACTGAAACATCCAATCTAGCCAATCCTTTTGAAAACCGAAGGCTTCCATTACCTTAAACAAGAATCTCCAATTCACTCTATCATAATCTTTCCTGATGTCCAGCTTCAAAAGCATTGCCGATTTTTCTAGTTTTTGTACCAAATGAATGACTTCCTGTGCAATAATTACCCCGTCTAGTATTGAACGACCAGGAATAAATCCTGTTTGCTCTTCAGAAATGATTGAAGGTAAAATCTTATTTAGCCTATTAGCTATCACTTTGGCTAGAACTTTGTAAAGTGTGTTACACAAAGAAATTGGGCAAAATTCTTCCCAAGAATCTGGTTTCTCCTTCTTTGGGATGAGGACAATTAAAGTGTTATTAACTTCCTTAAGGACTCTTTTTGATCTTCTTGAGTCCTCAAGCGCCTCCCAAACGTCCCTTCCCACGAACTCCCAACATTTATGGAAAAACGCTGCCTGAAACCCATTCGATCCAGGTACTTTTTTTGGCTCCATTTCAAAAATGCCTCCTTCACTTCAGCTTCAGTGAACCTAGCATTTAAATCCTTCAACTGATCTTGGGATATTAGTTTTGGTATGGCATTTAGTATGACAGTTTGCGCTTCAAGATTTAACCCCTCCCAATCATTAAGCAAATTTTGAAAATATGATACTGCAGAGGCGCCTATTTCTGCTATGTCTTCCACCAGTCTACCGCCCACCTCCTTAATACAAGAGATTTTGTTTTGTTCCTCCTTGCCTTTGTAGAATTGTGGAAGAATTTTGAGTTGTGATCTCCCGATTTTAACCAGACTTCCCTGGATTTCTATCTCCAAAAGATCTCTTCTTTTGCCAGAATCTCCTGTAAAAGCTTGGAAAGCTCCTGTTCTCTCTTATAACATACATCATCCATCCCTTTGGTCATGATTTCATCTGCAAGGAGAGAAAGCTCACTTTCTATTTGATGTTTTTCGGCGAAAATGTTCCTGAAACATTCCCTATTCCATTGTCGAAGTTGTCGTTTCACATATTTCAGTTTTGTGACCACATTGAACATACAATATCCCCCCGAGGTACATTCCTTCCACCACTTTTCCATAACTTGGGATTCCTTGAACCACATCATCTCAAATTTGAAAGGACACCGCACCGGGCCCTTCTCACTGTCGATCTGGAGCTGCACTAGGTAGTGATCAGAACCAATCCCTTAATTAATTTTGCTTGCAAAGGTAAAGGGGAAAAGCCGCAAATCTCCTTTAAAGAAGAATCTATCTAATTTTTCTGCAATGCTGCCAAACCTTTTCCTTTGGTTTGTCCAGGTGAAACAACCATTTCATGTTGAAATTTCCAGTAACTCGTTCCTATCCACAAAGCTTCGAAAATCATAATGTGATTGCAACATTTTCCCAGAGCCTCCTTTCTTATCCTCCCTCTGAAGAATGGCATTTAAATCACCCCCAAGAATGCAAAAATTTTGAGCCAATCCACCAAGGATCCCATCCAGTTCTAACCAAACCTTCTTTTTTTGTATGCTCAATGAAGGGCCATAAACATTGATTAGACAAAGCTGGAGATTTGAATGCAAACTCCTTACTTTACAAACCATCCAGTGACAACTCGAAGTTAGGCTCTCTACTAACACAGACTGGGGCTTCCAGATGATTAGTAAACCTCCCGAGGCACCTTCCGCTTCGACACCATACCATTTCCATACTTTCAACTTCTTGCCAAAATTTGCTAGATCTATACCTCCTAATTTTGTTTCTTGTAAAAGAAAAATATCTACTTCGCTTACTACTAGATGTCGCCTGATAAGGCTTCATTTGATAGGGGCGTTTAAGCCCCTAACATTCCAAGTTAGTAGCCTCATTGTTGTTCAGGAAGGGAATCACCCATCCCTACTTTAATCATTAGGTCTATCTTTTTTTGACCACAAGCCTCCCCATCCAATTTACTCTTCTCTAGATTAGGGATTCTTCCTCTCTTTTTGTGTTCCCCATAGTTCGGAGATGATTTCAAAATGTCCCTCTGATGTATGCCTAACTTAACTTTAGCCGCAACCAATCCTTCAGACAGCTTCCTCTTTTTTCTAGATTACGGGCTAAGCAGTTCCATGTTCCTTGTCCCGTCTTTCAAACTCTCCTTCTCCATTCCTTCTGTCTCAAATCCTTCATCCAACACCCCTAGGTTTGCTTGGGCTGCCACCACTAGTTCCACCAGCTCCTTCCCCACTTCTATCAGAGAATCAAATTCCACATTGTGACAATCTCCTCCCAAGAGCTCTAAATTTTTTGAAATCTTCTCTTCTAGGGTTGTTTCTTGCTCCCCCTGATCCGACTGCAACTCCTGAAATTCCTCCACCTCGATGGTCTTTGAGCCTAAAATTGGGCTTGTCTTACCATGCAAAGAAGTTGCCGCTGAGGATACTGGAGAATTCTCAAAACTGTTGGATTGTTGATTTGGAGTTCTTGTCCGTGGCGGTGTGATGAATGCAACCTCCTCCCTTGTCGACCTATCCTTCGGCCTGGGAGAATCTTCTGAGGCCGCCAGTGAGTTGGATTTTTTGTTTGTCACTTTTAAGCGCCTGCACCCCAGTGAATGAATTAGGTTATTTCTAGTGAAAGTGTCTCGTTCCAACTTCTGAACCTGACGCCCATAGTCTGATATGAGTTCGATATCTCCCTAGATCTGTCGATTTTGTGTGTTCTCTACACATGTTCGCACATAAGTTTGGTTTTTCCTTTCTAGCTTTCTTTCCTTTGCACAAACAAAAGTGCCCAGTTGATTCCCTATTTCTTCCATTATACTTGGAGCCCAAAATTCCTGAGGTAGGTTAGGCAGCGAATACCAATCTTGAAGGGTTTCTATCACATGTGTTAGCATATCGAAACCGACTCTCCATTGTCTCAGGTAAAAACCACACCCATCCAAAACCCAAACACCATTGATGATTTCATCTCTTATACTTCGAGATGGGCATGTTACCAAGAAGTATCCATTTTGCATTATTTTAAACTACAAATATGATCCCCACCGCTCTTTCCACCACTTGATCAAATATTCCCAGTTGAGGTCTGCGCCATACCATTTCCCTATTAGTCCAAGGTTCTCTTGGCGCAAGACCTCCTCATGAAGTTTAGCGGAACTAATTACCACCTTGGTTCTTCCGCCTTGTACCTCTTTACACGATTGTGATATGTTTTGTCTTCGTCCCCCACTTGAAACTTCTTCCCTTTCTTCCTCCCATTCCTTGATGGGCACCTTCTTTTGCCACACCAAACCTCCATTCCCATTTCTGCGATTAGGGTTTCTTCTAAATCCCTATCTTCCCATCCAAGGAAGACCTCCTTGACCTCTATTGTTGCTAGCCTGCTATCATGGCCTACGGAAGGCATCATTTCTATAACTGCCACCCTTGTGTCTGCCTCTAGACGCCTACCCTCGATTGTTTAAACGCAGAATACCCGGATCTTGATCTTCCAGAAACCGTTAGTATTTGGCATTATTCTGAGGGCGGGCCCATCTCTCTTCTTTCCAAATATTCTCAATGTTCCCTTTCCAGTTGCCCCTGGGTCCCTCCTAGCCTTTTCCCCCCCGACCATGATCATAAGACCATTGCGGGCTTCCATGACCATTGCAGAGCTTCATCTCTATTCCCTATATATATTTTTTTCGCCTATTTTTTACTTCTATAAAGATTACTAGTATAATTGTCATCTTTGCTAATGTACAAAAAAATTAATATCATTTTTATTATGCTATAAATTTAGTTGTATATAGTATTTGGTATAAATTATCTTCTAGTGACTTTTTAATTTCTTAGAAGATGAACTTAACTCATGTCTAAAAGATAATAAAGTCAAGAAGATGTGATTTATTTTTTAAAATATTTTATATTGTTGCAAATTGACCAAAATTTTAATTGAGCTTTATTTGCATACTTACTAATAGGATTTAACTAACTATTATTAATAATGACACTTCTCAACCAATTAAAAATGTCTATTTTAAAAAATTAATGTCAATGTTTTTTTTAAATATTAGTATGCATGGGGTGGTGGGCCTAACTCGATTGGCTAAAGCATCTTGTTGCAAGAAAGAGGTCATGAGGTCTAGTCTCCCCACCATCCTCATGGTACTGAAGGGCATGTTGTGCTAGTGCCACTGGTCATGTACAAAAAAAATTCCAGGTACACTGCATTTTATAGGAGGATAGATACCCGACCGATTCCTTTAGTCTAAAAAAAAAATTAGTATGCACATTTGTTAAATGGAAACTTAAAAAATATTATTTATGTGAAATGTTATTAGATAAAGTATTTGAGTTGTTATTAAAGCCTATGCCTAGATGAAATTAACTCAATATATAAGTGACGTGTGTCTTAAATTAATCAACAATTCACTTTTTACATATTTTTCTTCATTTGTATTTTTACAAGGCTTGCAACATTTATTAATAGTTGACTCTGTAAACTATTATCTATAACTTTATATTAACAAGGCATGACACTTGTATTGAGTCATTTATTATTATTATTTAAAAAATGATACTTTCAATTATTGCATCCCTTATTAATTTTATTTTTCAAAGCCCCCCCTTCTCTAACCCCTAGTTGAAAGAGCTTCAGACCCTTTCTTTACCCCACATTTGGTGGGGTTTACAAAGGGATCAAAATGGAAATATTTTTAGGGGTAAGAAATAATGTCATTTTAGAGTGGGATCTGAGATAGCAGAACTTATCTACAATGAAAAATTAAAAAATTCTTCCATTTTAGTAGAATTTGAGGCTAAGATTACTAATAATGTGTGGTTGCCTAAGGTCTCAACCAAGGAAAGCAAGATACATTATAGGTGGATGTCCCCAAAGCCTAGTCAGTTTAATATTAACTTTGTCAAAGCTTCAAAAGGGTATCTAGGTCAAGTAGGCAATGGAGGAATCATAAGAGATAATAATGGGAGGTTCTTTATTATTTATGCAAGAAGTTTGGGAGAAATAACCATCTAATAAAAGCTAAAGTTTCCTTTTAAGGAATTTGATTAGCCAAAGAGATGAAAATTTCACAAATTTTCCATTGAAGGGGACTCACTAAACATAATAAATTTCCTTGGAAAGGAATCTCCCCCAAGCTAGACCATCAACATATGAAAGATGATGCCTTAGATTTCTTGATGGATTTCAAAGAGGTTGATATTGATCTTATTTTAGTGAAGGCAATAAGCCTTTGGAAATTTTGGAAAATAAGTGTCAATGAACCCAACTTGGTCAAATGGTTTAAGTTAGGTACCTTACCTAGAGGTATTGAACAATGTTTCATTCAAGATTCTTCTTCCTAGCCTTCCCCTTTCCTCCTTTTACCTCTCTTATTTCATGATTGTAGGAATCATAAATCCTCAGTATAGGACGTGGGCTCCTATGGCTACCTTTTGCAAAGCTTGGAGTATTCACACAATCACTAGGAACCCTATTTTTGGATTGATTATTAATTGTGACATTCATTTTATCAAGTGCATAATGGGAGATTTGGTTGCATAAGTGGAGTATGAATAAAATACTAAGGACTCTCTCACTTACATAAACTTGGTAATTTTTATTGTGAAGAAACACTCTACTCATTTCCAAACTTGTGTTGATCATTATTTCACCCTTGCAAGAAGAAATCATATTCATAACAATAACTACAAAAAAATAAGGAAGAATTATAATACTTTTGATAGGTACAAGGGCAATTTTAAGAAAAGAAAAAGGTGGTTTTTAGGAGGGAAAGACTATTTTTCCCTAGATGGGCAAGGACAAGGCTAGGGTATGCCTCTATTGAATGATGATATCAAATATAACACAACTTTTTGTTGTAAGGGGGGAATGATGAACACAAAAAATAAATCATAAATGAATTAAACAAAAGCTTAATTCAAAATAAAATTAAGAATTCCTAAACCCTTTACTCACGAAATGAACAATATAAAAAGCAATGAAGAACAAGAAATGAATTCAATAGATCATATTGTTACCCATCTCGTGTCAAAGTATATTTGTATCGATGTTGAATTTCGAATAGTTGCAATCAATACAAAGCCTCCATTATGCATTGAAAAAGCTTCAATGTGTGTGATGTTGAACTAGAATTGTGAGGATAAATCGTAACATACTCAAGAGGTAATTATGCAGTGCTTCACTTATGTAAATTCTAGATGATTTGTGGGAAGGTAGAAAGTTATTTTATAGATTTCTTGTTTTGAGATGAACATGAAAGATTAAACAATTTTGAATCAAGATAAATGGTTGAAAGTTGTTGAGATGAATTAGATTGCTTAGTTATATTTTGTGATCAAAACAATTAAGGATGTTAATTGAACAACCAGAGGAAATAGATTGCATAATCTATGGAATTGAGGAAATTAAGTTGACTTTTCAGTGGGATTGAAGAATAGATGGATTAGTTAGAAAATAGATGAATCAATTATCCAATCAAAGTGATCAATCAGTGATCTTGATTTGCTTAATCATAAAAGGGGGCGAGGGTAATTAATTAATTGAATTAATTAACATTTTTGAGTTCAAACGTGCAAAGTCATGTTTGACTTTAACAAATAAATTTGTATTTGTTGGTTGACCTTTTTGAATGATGTTTGAATAATTAATTTAATTGTCTATGTTTAGAGGAAAGTGATTTTTTTTTTATAGTTAAATTACTGCTATATGGGGCAACACCCTGTATTACTTTTTGAAATGATATTACAACTAGTAATTCATTGAGCATATACTTTGCATGCTAGATTTCTCCCTATTGACATCCTATTTTGATACTTTTAACTCAAAAAATCTAGGGCCTGAGACAAAATCCTAGAAATGTTGTAGATATTATCCTAGACCAGACTGCAGATTGACATAAATGACATCAAAAAACCTTATGAACCCTTCTAACCATATTGAACGAATTGACTAAAGAAAACCTTTACATAGATAGCAAATTTAACAACACAATTTATGCAAAAAACCTTTGGACACCAGATCACCAGCCTTACTTGTCACGATCCTCGTCTGAGATGAAGCGTTTCTGCCAGGCTTTGAAATCTGCAATCACTGGACAATCTGGACCACAATTGACATGAGTTGGGATTTTGGCCTTCTGTTTTGGATCCCACTCATCCTTTTTGTGCCATTCTTCCCCCAGCCCTAGTTCCCAATCTTCCTCATCACTGACCACAACCTCATTTACCAACTCTTTGTCCTCCACATAGCGCAGGGCCCAGCCGCGAGGCAAATTGGTGACCAACTTTGTAGTATGAAGTAGGAAAAAGATGATGCGTTCACGAACATCCTAAAGCTTTTCATAAATTTCAGGCTCTATGGTTCTAATCAAAGGAAACTTCATGATCTCCCTACCGTGCATGTGAATCATGTAGTAATTTTGAGGCATGGGTATTAGTTTATTTTCATTGACATTATTCAACGTCACATCGATTTCTGCTAACTAGGCATGCTTGAAGACCATCTGAGTAAGCTTTTTTTCGTTCTCCTTCGAAACCTCCATCTGCAAAAGAACTGCCAGAAACATAGTAGGAATTTCAAAATTGGACCTTGCCCTATGATAGGCTCACAGGAACTCAGGACCTAGGACCCGCTTTACTGCCCATAGGATTACTGGGTATGGGGGCAAAAGCATCCCCTGAAGACATTTATCTGAGATCCTCTAAAAGCCTGTTGTTGTTTATCTGAACTAAGAGCCAGCGGAGTCTCCATTATAAGCTAAGTGCTAACTGCTTACACCTATTGAAAACGAAAGGCACCTGTATCCCACCTATCACTCTGTCTTTACAAACTATAAACGATACTTCAACAGGCTTCTTTAAGATAATAAAGTTGCTTTCAGCACTGAAACCAAGGCCTGTCACCCCATTATTAGGAAGTATGTCCTTTGGAAACCTGACTAATAAAAATGAGTTCTTTTGGTGGATGACAAAATTCTCTCAGCTCATCTATGACAGAACGATCTTATTAGATTTCCTTCCACGTACTTCGCACGTATAAGGCTATATTCTTTTTATTTTGAATTTATCGATTTAAAAAAGCACTTACCCAGGTCTAGGTGGAACCATGGTGGGCCCCAAGTGAGTGATGCTTTACACTTGTCTTGCCACATGGGATCCACATGAGCTCAGCCCAAGGATCCCGTGTAAAGTCGGCTCAACTAGAAATCTGACGACGTTGCAAACATATATGAGCAAATCTAGGAGTGATACTAGTCGTTAAAATTCAAAAATTCCTAATTTTTTGTAAAATATTAGCCTAAATTCCCTTAGTTATTGCTTACTGCTTATTTTGCCAAAAAGTCCGCTCTTTGATTTCCTTCTCTGAAAATATGTGATACTTTATAATCTTTGAACCCACTTAGAAGTTGTGTAATTGCCTAGAGCTAGTGATTTAGTTTCCAATTGGGATAGTTTTTCTATGTTATCGAGTTTATAGTGATTAGGGAGTCTCCTTCCAATTGAATCTTTTTTGCCTTTAAGAATATGCCCAATTGAATTCCCATTAGAGCTGCTTGGAATTCTACCTCATTGTTTGTGTAGATTCCCAGTGGTTTGGAATTCTCTACCATTGTCTCCCCCTTCTCATTTTTGGCTACACATCTAGCACCACCTGGGCCCGGGTTGCCTCAAGATGCCCCATCAAAGTTGACCTTGATCCAACCACTTCCCAGTGGTTCCCATTTGACTTCCTTTCTCTTTTGTTGAGAAGCCTTGTACCTGGCCCTATAATTTTGGGGATAAGGAGCTACTTGAAAGCATGTTTCATCTGGTCATCCCAGTTCAAATATGTTCCTTTCTTCCCTGAATTTGATTTGACTGCTTCATTTACTGTTTTGGTGATCATTCCTTCGATTTTCTCACACAACTTTGTTGGTTGCATTTCCTTGTTTTGAAAGATCCTTCTGTTGTGTTCCTTCTAGATTTCCCATATTATTATTGATGGGGCTATGGGCCAAATACTGTCAAATACTACCTTCCTTCTGGGAAGAGGCCACATATTGAACCATGTTAGTAGGCATTTTGGTAAAGGGCTTTGCCAACTGAGTTTTCTCATGAAATGTTTCCAGCATTGCATTGAATAAGGATATTTAAGTAGTAGGTGGTCTGAGATTTCATTATCATTTTTGCATAAAATACATCTCCCTAGACCCTGAATTCTGAAAGTAGCTAATCTATCCTCAAATAAGATCTTTTTTTGAATTACCAGCCAAGCAAATACCCCTACTTTAGGTAGACAATTTCTCCCCCATAGTAGTTTGCTCGACCAATTTTGTCTTGCCTTTGCATGTTCCTTTAGCCTGTAGCCAAGCTTGACTGCATATGTCCCAGTCGCGAAACCACACCACCTGATAATGTCATCTTGATTGGAGGGCAAAAAAGTTCTTTCTTTCAATATTGTTGTTAGAGCATCCTTCTAGTTCTGTGGTGCTTCTAGATTTTGTAGGGAATTCCATTCCCATTCTTGCACTCCCTCCCTAACTATCATCCTTCCATAGTTGCATACCTTTTCACCCCAAGTTCTTATAGTTTATGTTCTAATTAAATCCAGACCAGGAAGAGTTGCTTAAAATTCTTTGCCATTCCATGAATCCTGCTAGAAGGATGCTGACTTACCATCCCTCAACTCCCAAGTCACATGCTTTGTGATTATATCCCTACATTCCACCAAATAGTTCCAAATGGCCGAGCCTCGTGGAGGTTTCACAATTCTAAGGATTTGGGTTGGAGAGTCTGAGTCTAGATACTTTCTCCTTAAGATCCTGATCCATCTTTGATCTCCTTTTGCATACATTTCCCATAATAGTTTTGCACCTACTGCCATGTTCATCAGTTTTAATTGTCTAAGACCTGCTCCACCAACCTCTTTAGGGATGCAAACTTTTTCCAGGCCACAAGTGGAAATTTTTGATGATCTCCTGTGCCACTCCAGAAAAAATTCCTAAAAATTTGATTGAGCTTTTCATCCACTGCTGTTGGAATTTTTAGACATGCCATTGAGTAAATTAGTATTGCTAAAAGAACTGCCTTCACCATCAATAATCTTCCTGCTGCTGAAATCCATTTCCCCTTCCAAGTCCTCAACTTATTCTTGCAACTGTTTATTATCTCTTCCCAATAGCATTTTTTGTTGATGCCTACAAAAAGGGGGGTGCCCAAAAATCTACCTGGAAATTTTGCCACTCTCAATCCCAAAATTCTTTCCAAATCTCTTTGAAGGCTTGGTTGAGTATTGAGAAAAAAGACCTCAGATTTATGCCAGTTTATGCTTTGTCCTGATGCTTGGCAATATTCATCTAAAAAATATTGAATGGTTCTCGCTTCTCTTCTGCTAGCCATTCCAAATAGAGTTTTGTCATCAACAAATTGTTGATGTGTTGAATTTTTAACACCATTGGCAACTTTCACTCCTTTCCATTTGCCTTCTTGCCTTAATGTTGTTATCCCCTGTCCCATAAATTATTCCATTATGATGAATAAGAAGGGGGAGAGGGGATCTCCCTATCTTATCCCTCTCGAAGATGAGAAAAAACCCCAAGTTGTCCCATTAACCAGTACTGAGAATTTTGTCGTGGAGATACAACTTTTAATCCATCTAACCCAATCCTTTTGGAAGCCAAACTTCTTGAGTACTTCTAGAAGGAATTGTCTATCCACCATATCATATGCTTTAATAATATCCAACTTGATAACCATACATGGATCTCTTACCTTTTTGGTTGAGTGCAAGGTTTCATGAGTTGATATTATGCCATCCACAATTGACCTACCTTGGGTGAAACCACTTTGTTCCTCCGAGATAATGCTATCCAGAACTCCCTTCAGTCTATTTGATATTGTTTTCATGATCACTTTATACACTGTATTGCACAAAGCAATTGGCCTATAGTCTCCCATCCTCACAGGGTCCTTTTTTTTCGGGATAAATGCTAGGAATGTGTGATTTGTTGCTCCCAACATGGTCATGTTTTTTCTTGATTCTTCTACGGCTAAGTATAAATCTTCTCCTACTATTTCCCAAAATTTCTGAAAAACAACAAGTAGGAAAGCCATATGGACCTAGTGATTTATCTGGATTTAGATGAAAAGTCACCTTTTTCACCTCTTCTCTACTTATTTGTTTGAATAGCATTTTGTTATGTTCTTCCCCTATGATCTTTGGGATTGAAGCTAGCATTTTATTCCTGATTTCCTCATTATTCTCTAATGGTCTATTTAATATTGCTTGGAAAAAATTAGCGGCCTCCTCATTTACTTCCTCCAATGATTGGGCTAGCATTCCATCTTCTTTTGTTATGGACGTTATTCTATTTCTACTCCTATTGGTTACTATCATTCTATGAAAGTATTTTGTGTTGCGATCTCCTTCCTTGATCCATGTTTCCCTAGATTTTTTCCTCCAAAAGCATTCTTCTCTTTTCAAGATCTCTGAAAATTATTCTTTGAGATATTTTTCTGACTCAAAGTCCACCCCATCCATTCCTTTGTCTATGATATGTTCATTAAGAGTGCATAGTTCTTTGGTCACCCGATCTTTCTCTTGAAAGATATTCTTGAAGTGATCTCTATTCCACTCCTTTATTTTATTTTTCACATAGTTCAATTTTATATTAAGAATATATAAACAAGAATGGTTCCCTAGTTGGGGCTCCTTCCACCATTTCTTAATCATTTCTGGAAGCTTTTCATCTCTGAGCCACATTTTCTCAAACTTGAAAGGGCAGCCAGTAGGGGTTGTGTCTGGTTGTATTAGTAGCTCCACTGGGAAATGATTTGAGCCCACGTAGGGTAAGATAGTGGCTTCATATGTTTGGTTGCTTGTTCTCCATTCTCCAAATAGAAGAAATCTATCCAGCCTCTCAGCTATGTTTATAAATCCTTTCCTTTTGTTTGTCCAAGTAAAGGTGCCACTTTTTGTAGTTATATCCATCAGATGGTTGTTATCTACAAACTCTTGGAAGTCATGTTGGACTCTTGTAGTTCTCCCTATCCCACCTCTCTTTTCTTCACAGTTTAGGGTTGCATTGAAGTCCGCTGGTATGATTCCTTTTTCACCTCCATGGATCGAAATGGCCTGGGTGATTTACTACCAAACTGCTCTTTTCTCTCCTATTTGGGTGGGGCCATAAGTATTGATTAGTGTGAATTGCTCATTTCTTTGTAACACTCTACAATTTATTGCTAACCAATTCTTATTTTCCTCCAATAGTTCTCCTGATACCATGAGTGGGTTCCATATAACACCTAGCCCTCCTGAAGCTCCTTCTGCCCTTACATAGCAGCCATCCCATTGTTTCCACCATTTCATTCTATTTTTGATCTCTTCTAAGTCTCACTTAGTTTCTTGTAGTATGAATATATCCACTTTTGATTGGTCAATTTGGCGCTTGACCATGTGCCATCCTAACATTCCATGTTATGATTCTCACTGTGGCTGGGGAAGGAGAGCCTCCTTCCCTTTCCAAAGTTTTGTTTGGCCTACCGCATTGGTTGCAATTTCTAATTTGGCTTTGTTGGTTTTAGGGCCTCTCCTCCCCTTCCCTTTTATATCTAGTTTATTTAGCTTGGATTGGATCTATTCCAGCATTCTTTCATCCCACAACTCCCCTTCTTTAGCTTCCTCTGCATTCTCTTCATCTGATACCCAATCTTTGCCTGATTCATAATCTGATTGGGTGTTTTCTTCATCCTCCTTTTCCTCCTGATGATGATTTTGAGATGTGTTGCCTTCTTTAACACCTGTCTCCTCCTTTTCCTTTGATTCCTCTACTTCTCTTCCTTGAGCATACCTAGTCTCTAGACTTGTGGTATCCGGGTTCTTTCTGTTGCTCAAGACTTCTCCTATTTGTGATGAGATGACTTTTTCCAAGTCTTTGGTGTGCTTCAGGAGAGTGCTCAAATCCTTTTGAGCCTGCAAGGTTACTTCTTTAGCATTTGACATGTCTTGACTTAAGATTATATTTGCTTTCCATTCAATGTCTCCCATTTTTTTTTCTTTCTTGGGACTCTTTCCAAAAAATTGTTCTAGGCCAACACCCCTTGATTCCAACTTACCTCCATTTCCACCAGAATTCACTAATGGACCTATTTTGGTATTTTTCTTACTACTAGTTGGGTTATCCTCTTTTGTTGAGCCAGAGCTTCCATTCTTGATATCCTCTTTGGAAAGACACTTCCCTATCTTGTTGACATCACTCTTAGCTACTTTCTAAATCCAAGTCCCAAACTCCGAAATGATTTCCAGGCTCTTGTAGATCCCTACACCTTCCTCAATTTCTACCAGGATGTTTTCCTCTACATCTTCTTTCCCATTTATGAAATCTTCATCTATTCCCAAGCAAACCCCTAAGGAATCACCAATCTTAGTCATAGCCTCCACACTCCAATATTCTGATGGGAGGTTAATTTGTTTTAACCATGTTGGGGTTTGTTTGATCTTGTAATGCCATGGGTCAAATTTGGATTCCCATTTTTTGCAATGAAAGTTATGGCCATTAAAGAATAGGGGTTTTCCAAACACTATTTGTTGTTTTAGATTCCAGTCTATACATTCTATGAAGTAAAAGGCATTAGGAAGGGGGTTAATATTCACTCGGTCTTTAAAGTTTTGCTGCCACCAGTTCATGATTTCTTCTTTCGGATCACCTGGGCCGCACCATTTCACGAAGAGGGCACGATCTCGTAGTCTCTCCACTCTTCCCTTTATGATCTCTGCCGGCATTGTGAAAAGCTTGCTACCCCAAGGCTTAGCATTTGCTTCCGATCCATTTTCATTCCTTTTTCTGCAGCTAAAAATTACCCCCCTTTTCTAACTTTGTTTGGGGTTTTGTTGATTTGAACCTCTTGGTGGTCCTTTGTTATTCCATTTGGCTCCATAGTACTGGGAATTGAACCTACGAATGTGATCTTCTCCTGGGCGATAAT
The DNA here is from genome assembly GCA_007258455.2 of Sequoia sempervirens. Classification (NCBI taxonomy): domain Eukaryota; kingdom Viridiplantae; phylum Streptophyta; class Pinopsida; order Cupressales; family Cupressaceae; genus Sequoia; species Sequoia sempervirens. The sequence continues at coordinate 164,237 of VDFB02288744.1, read as the reverse complement.
CTTGGGGGCTTTGATTACTGTTATTCTCAATATTTCTTTGCCACAAATCTTCTTGACTGAGATTGTTATTGTGGCTAGAGTTTATATCCCTGGAGATACTCTAGTGTCTTGCCCCTGGTGCCCTAGGGCTTCCATTTTTCCCGAACTGCCCACTCCTAGAATTGCCAGTGTTTAAGTTCTCCTTCTGAATCCATTTTCCCGGATTTTGCATACGCCAACTTCTTTTATGATGCTCACTATGAAATCCATTCCTCCGATCGTTCTGATTTTGTTTATTTCCATAGTCATCTTCCTGATGCTTATGGCAGGGATTGCATTTATCAATCCATCTTCCATTCAAAAACACCCATTGAGGAATGTGGGTTGCCTCTTTACCCTTGGCTGATTCGATCCCTACTTTGCTCAGAAGCTTTTCTTCAAGTTCGTCACCCCATCTCCTTTTCTCCTATCTGGCTACATCCTAGCACGTTTCACCTTCTGCAAAATTTCGCTCTGATGCTCCACCATGCACCATTTTAATAAACCTTGATTCCTTTATTCATAATTCGAAAGTCAAAATTATAGAGGAGAGAAACTAACGTTTAGAGGAAATTGATTTAATTAAAATATTAAGTAATAATAATTTAATTGATTTAGGAGAACGGGGTAGATTAGGGACATAATTAAACAATGGATATTATTTAATTAATCAAGTGGAATAAAGATTAGATAGACAATGATAACAGTGAATTAAATAATTAAAGATTATTTAATCAATAGAGCAAAATAGGGTTTTCAGTGTAAATGATGTGAAATACAGTGATTTTAAATTATAATGATGTCGATGATGAGAAAATGTCATTTAGGATGAGTTATAAGTGTTAGATCATTTTTACATGTCTACATTTTGCCTCTCTTTGAGACAAAGTATCAATTGCTTTGTTTCAAAGAATTTGATGTTAAGATCAAGATTTTAAAAAAATTATATACCCCACTATGCCCCGAAGGTCACCGAAAAGATAGTACAACACTGGGCTACCCCCTTTAGAGGTTGGCCAAAAAAATCATTTTTCATGTCAGGCTCATGACAAGGTTCAACTTTACTTCATATGCATAGAGGGCAAAAAAATAATCCTATAGGACCTTCATTCGTGGCTCAGATGTTCTTAGGAGCTCATAATTTCAACCTAGGAGGGTTTCCTAGGAAAAAAATTAGGGTTTTGGGGTAAAAATAGGTAATTAGGGTTCAATTTACCTCATTTGCATTCTTAGCCCTTAGTAAATTCGTTTCTCTGGATTCCTTGATTTGTCAATTGTCAATTCATGATGTCGAGGATTTCAAGAGCCCAACATTATGCAGAGGCGGTCTGTGAGTTCAAGAGGCTCGCGAGCACCGATATTGTGGTATGTACCTTGTCCTTTCCTATCTTTGTTTTGTCATTTAGAGTAATTGATGCTAGAATTTTTTTTTAGCAATAGCAGTAATTCATTAAATTAATGCTTTTGTGTCGTTCTTACCATTGTTGATGTTTTTGGTTGTACCACTTTTGCTTTTCTTGACCGCTTTTTCCTAAACTATTTGCTTTTGAAAAACTTGTTCGCTTTTGTTTTCACAGTTGATTAAAATATTTGCCTTTGCATTTCTTTGAATGAAATAGTCGTTGTTGTGAATATTGTGCGCTTTTGAGAAACTTGTTTGCTTTTTCCATTTGTACCGCTATTGCTCAAGATGACTGCTATTAACAAAAATAGGCCCGCCATTGCATTTTTGAACTACTTTTGTCAAAAAGTAACCACTACTGTCAATGTTGAAAGTTTTAGCTAGTTTGTTCGTAGTCTTTGATTCATTTTTCATTTTCGTAGAAGATGTTTGAGCATGGTACGAGGTACGCATGGGGTCTTTGTCTCCTTGCACAATCATACAGAGATATGCAAAAGGTTGCTTATCGGGGAGGTAGTTACATCTATATTGGTGTTACTTTGTCGCATGTATGGGCTTAGGAGCACATCCCAATTACTAGACCTGATGGTGTCATGGATCAAGATTCAGAGGATCCGAATGCTTATAGATATTCTAATTTTATGCACTACACCTGGCCTGGCTAGCTATCTTATTGGCATCGTGTTATCGATGATATGCCCACTTTTGTTTGGAGGCCATGGTTAGGCTGCAAGGCTTAGGATGACTATCAGGAGCATCTCCCTTACTACCATTAGACACGATGGTTGATCAGCCTCGTGGACTCTTTGCTCGAGCACTACTTAATAGATTGGGTTCTTTGACAGTTTGGAGAGCAATAGACACGATTTGAAAATTCCTATCATGCTTGCTTTGGGAGGACCACTTGAGAGGTTAGGGTGTGGAGACAGTAGACTTCCTCCACAGATGTTGCAATTGAGTTTCACCATCTTGACCCATTTGGATGGGGATGGCCCATATGATTGGTAGACGAAAGGACTACAGGCAATTATGATCAGTGGTGGGCTTGTCGGCTTCCTCTTTGTTTCACATATCCTGCTGGCACTAGGCCAGCCATTGGGAGAGCAGGTGTGATTGGTTGCAAAGGCGAGAGACAACAACTCAAGATTTTTGTTGAGTAGTTGGGGAGAGCTAGACAATATGGATAGCCAAATCAGTAGGATAGATAGTAGGATGGTCGATAGCTTGATCATATGTAGCAGGATCAGCCTGTAGCATAAGGTCCTCCTCCTCCACCTAGGGATGCAACAACGGTAGCACAAATTTCCCAACTAATAGCGAAGAGAGACATAAAGATTGTACAAAGATAAGTTGTTGAGGAATAGGTAGCAACATTGACTGCAAAGTGAGATGATACTAATCAAGAGAGGGATGGTTTTAGATAGGAGAGGGATGATGTCAGGCAGGAGCTGGTGACAACAACAACAGAGGCTAGCCACAAAGATCTCATTGGCCTCATCCATTCCTACGGCTCGGAATCAAGCTGAGCAAGAGCGACTAGTTTAGAGGTGTACATTATAGAGTCTAAACTAATGTATTGTAAACTTGGTAGAACCTACATTATTCAGAGGTTTATCTGACTAAACAGTCCACTCAACATTGTAAATACTACATTAAAATGTCTACCCAAGGTTTATAAACTTGTGATGGTGCAACATTATCTATGCCTTCAAAGAATCAAAACTACCTAATTTATCCTATTTAATTTATTCTACTTGTTGGAGATTACAAAATTACATTATAGTGAAAGAAACAAATCAAAACTAATGGCTACGGGTACCTACAACTTAAATTGTAACTAAATTATTGTTAATAAAATATTATTGTATCAACTTAAAACTAATCAAAACTAACAACTCAACTAATTTAACCTCCAAAGTACTACCGGTTAACCATTACGTGCACATTCATGAACATTCATTACCAATAAGAAAAATATGAGATTTTAGTTTAACTTGCATGTAGTTCATGAAGTAATGATAAACAAAAAATAGTTATTTAAAAAGGGAAATAAACAACTAGAAAATGAAGTGAAGAAGAGTTACCTTGAATGGCTTGCTCAAGTGGTTGTTCTCATTTAACTGGAACCAAATCTAACCAATAGATTCTATGCATCTATTGGTTATATTTTTCATTTATCATTATTTCATGAACTTTATGCAAGTTAACTAGAATCTCATATCTTGCTTATTGTTAATGAATGCTTATGAATATTCATGCAATGGTTAACCGATAGTACTCTGGAGGTTAATTTAGTTGATTCATTAGCTTTTATTAGTTTTGAGTTGTTACAATATCATTTCATTAGCAACAGTCCAGTTATAGTCAAGTTTTAGGTACCCGTAGCCACTAGTTTTGGTTATGTCTTTTACTATTTTACAATTTTGTGAGTTTCCAACAAGTAGAATAACTTGAATAGGGTAGCTTAAGTAGTTTTGAGTCTTTGAAGTCATATACAATGTTGCACCATCACAAGCTTACAAACCTTGGGTTGATAATTTAATGGAGTCTTAACCAATGTTGAGTGGACTGTTCAGTCAGTTAAACCTCTAAATTGCGTTAGTTCTACCAAGTTTACAATACATTAGTTTAGACTCTACAACAATTACTATTCAAGACACCTAATGGAGATTAAATGTGCATAATTATAAAAAATTAATAAGCATTGGGAAAGGACTCCTTTACTGATAGGATTTTGACAAATGTTTGTGTGTTTTACATGCAATCCTAGTTTACAAAGTTTTAGGGATCTATTCTTTTCACCACTCTAAGGTGAATAAGTCAGTCCTACACGAAGGGCCCTCCCTGAAGGGGGCCCCCAGCCTGGTCCTGAAGGGTCAGGTGGGAGGCCCCCTCTGATCTCCCCCCACACACCCCTTTGATGAACCCATTCATCTTAGGTCCTCTTATCATCATAATAGTCCCTTCTCAGGAGGGATATCAAGAGGAATCCAATCCCGCTCGTGAAAATGAGGATTCGACTCCTCTTATCATCATAGTCTCTTCTCATAAGGGAGATCAAGAGGAATCCAATCATGCTTATGAAAATGAGGATTCAACTCCTCTTATCATCATAGTCCCTTCTCAGGAGGTACTGATTGAATTGTTTGTGTGTTTTACATGCAATCCTATTTTATAGAGTTTTAGTTTTATTAAGATTCTTCTTTCTTTTCAATTATGGTTTGAACAATTCAATCTTAACTATATGCTTTGATATCTAGGAGTGGAAGTTAATAATTGTGGTTAGTTGTTGCTTAGAATAAGACTCCCTCGATCTTATATATAGCCAATGGTTGAGTCCTTAACTAGTTAGTTGGTTTTTCAGTCTTTTTGTTATCAGTTATTTTTAGTTTCAAGACATGATGGATATTCAAAATGATTTTCATTGAATACAATTTGTGAAGAAGATCTTATGTAATCTTTCATGATATGCAATGAATGAAAATCGTGTCATTCATTACATATCATGAATATTGAGTACATTTAATGATGATATGCAATGAATGACATGATTTTCATTCATTGCATATCATGAATGATTACATAAGATCTTCTTCACAACTTGTATTCAATGAAAATCATTTTGAATATCCATCATGTCTTGAAACTAAAAATAACTAATAATGAAAAGATTGAAAAACCAACTAACTATTTAAGGACTCAACCATTGGCTATACACAAGATCGAGGGAGTCTTATTCTAAGCAACAAATAACCACAATTATTAACTTCCACTCCTAGATATCAAAGCATATAGTTAAGATTTAATTGTTCAAACCATAACTGAAAAGAAAGAAGAATCTTAATAAAACTAAAACTTTGTAAAATAGGATTTCATGTAAAACACACAAATATTTGTCAAAATCCTATGAGTAAAGGATTCCTTTCCCAATGCTTATTAATTTGTTATAATTATGCACGTTTAATCTCCATTAGGTGTCTTGAATAGTAATTATTGTAGAGTCTAAACTAATGTATTGTAAACTTGGTAGAACCTACACAATTTAGAGGTTTAACTGACTGAATAATCCACTCAACATTGGTTAAGACTCCATTAAATTATCAACCCAAGGTTTGCAAGCTTGTGATGGTGCAACATTGTATATGCCTTCAAAGACTCAAAACTACTTAAGCTACCCTATTCAAGTTATTCTACTTGTTGGAAACTCACAAAATTGTAAAATAGTAAAAGACATAACCAAAACTAGTGGCTACGAGTACCTAAAACTTAGATTATAACTGGACTGTTGATAATGAAATGATATTGTAACAACTCAAAACTGATTAAAGCTAATGACTCAACTAAATTAACCTCCAGAGTACTACTGGTTAACCATTGCAAGCATATTCATAAGCATTCATTAACAATAAGCAAGATATGAGATTCTAGTCAACTTGCATAAAGTTCATGAGATAATGATAAATGAAAAAAAAAATTAAATAGAAATGAATAACTAAAAATGAAGTGAGAAATAGTACCTTGAGTGGCCTGCTCAAGTAGTTATTCTCACTTTAATTGAACCCAAATCTAACTAACAGATTCTATGCATCCCATGAAATTAACTTCATTCATTTCTTATCGTGAAAGATTACAAAAGATCTTTTCACAAATTGTATTCAATCATTTTGAGTATTTTTTCATGTCTTGAAACAGAAAGTAATTGATAACATAAAACTGAAAAACCAACTAACTTCTCTACGAATTCAACCAACATTTATATACAAGCTTGAGGGAGTCTTATTCAAAGCAAAAACTTAACTGAAATCATTAACTCCACTCCCAAATATTAGAGCATAGAAATAAGACTGATTCAACCCATAACTAAAAAGGAAAAATAATCCTAATAGGACTAAAACTCTCTCAAAACAAAATTGCATGTAAACATACAACCATTTGTCAAAATCCTATAAGTGAAGGAGACCTCTTCTTTAGCATTTATTAACACACACGTTCAACCTTCATCAAGTGCCTTTAATCAACAATCATCATGTTCACCTTAACCTGGAGCTCCCCTATTTTATTGTCCAGCGTTCCTTTTGTCGTGGGTTCATCCTACAGCTGCTGCATGCCACAGTTCCTCTTTAGTTGTAAACAAGTTAATTTTGCAAGGCATGTACACAAGGATAGCTATCACAATCAAAAAATAGAATTACATCAACATATCATACATATCTTCATATAAACCATGCAATACTAGTATATTATAACCATATTTCCATCATTATATTTTAGGTTCAAGTCTGCATAATAGATATGAAAGGATAGTATAATATAGGAGCATTGTTTTGAAAGTGTATCTAAAAGTATCTCAAAATATGTATGAAAACAATAGAAAATGAGCTATTATCTAGACCTATCATCTCCCCCCAACTAGCCTTTTGCTTGTCCCCAAGCAAACACTAGGGATGCTAATTGTATTGCAAAGTAATTTGTCTTAGGTCCATAACTGTATTTACCCCCTGAATTTGTTTCAAGTAGAAACCTTGATATTCTACAAGTTGCCTCATCCTAATAATTCTTGCTTTCTCACATTCATCACCTTTCTCCCTAGTCTAATGTGGAATTGGATAGAGGAGAATAGGTGGATGGAAGGTGAGCGATACCCAGTAAACTCCTTTGTTGACACCAATTGCTATATATTTGTGTACCCTCTGAAGCATAGCAGTGAAATTATACATAGAATGTGGTTCTTTCCTCTACATTTCAGGTGTTAAACTATTCCATCTATTATGTACATGCTTGTAGCACTATTGTCTGATATCCATAGCTAACATTTGTATTCTCTCATAATTTGTCTTCCTAAGTTTCATGATTTTCTTACCCACACCCTTATGTTTGAGGAGTTTCAACCATTCATCAATGACTTCATTAGGGTTTTTATCCTCTCTTCTTATGGGAAGTGTAATGGATTTCTCATTTTCTTTATACTCTTCCATTATCTCACCCCTAAGTTGCTCATTTCTATAATAGAAGGCAAGTGCTCTGATATGAAGATCTCCCACAAAAATTAAAGGGATCCATTTTGTCTCATCAGGTATTACATAGTTGTGCAAATAAAACCCACACAACTGATCCTATTCTTCAAGTGTGGAATCAACGAAAGCATTAAGAAATTCAAATTTCCTACTCATACCAACATATTATTTGCTAACTAATCTACTAAACTGAAAGCATAGAAATCTCTCCTATTAAAATAATGTATATATTATTGGTGGAAGTCTACATCTAAAAATTTGTGCAACCTTATCTGTTATTTCCTCTAACTAAACTACTGATCTGCTCAATTCCATATCTCTCTTTTCCATTTCCTTTACATATTCTTCCTTTTCTTTCTTCCATTTCTCCCTTTCTTGTGAAAATTCATTAGTCACTTTCCATAATTGGTGGCCAAGGGACAAGGTTGTATAATAGTTAGGAGGTTTTATAGGAGGGGGTTTCTCATCTAGCATTGCTAGTTCCTTGTCCCTGTCTTGGTGACAACCAACTGTGCCAACAAATCTAGCTTAGTTCAATGACCATACAACTACAATTTCATGTCCATCTCCTGCATTTTTGCTTCTCTTTCTTTGTCCTTCTACTCATAATTTTGCACTAACTCCTCTAGGTGTTTAATCCTATCCAATGCCTCTTAGAGTTCTTTCCTTACATCCCTTTCTTCTATGTATACTTCCTTTGTATCTACAAACTGCTCATTACTCTCTTCATAGTCTCCATGAATGAGACTATCTAGGGTTTCTATATGTAATTTCTTAGTAGTAAATATATCTTATGATTTCAAATAAGAAGTTGTTAGTACATATATTTTCCTTTTTTGTTGGCATATTCACATTACCAGGAGCATTCCCCTTTACATTAGAGTCTGTTTCTACAATCAAGACATCTTCATGTTGATGTTCCTTGCTCTTTTCTTCTTCCACTGGTTCTTAGATGTATTTTCCTTCATGGCACCTTGTCTCCTTAGTCTACCAAAGCGTCTAAGTGTGAGTATTTATTTCTCAATTTTCATCTTTTCCTTCTTAACACTCTTCTTCTTCTTCAAAACATCCTCTTCCTTCTTTTGAATATCCCTCTTTTTCTTTGGAATATCCTTCCTTTATTTTGATTTAGAGGGTGTAGAGGAGGTAGATGCATTGCCTCTCTGACTCTTATATTTCCATGATCTTGAAGAAGATGGTATTTCCTCAATTATGGGTGGCATAGACTCCAGTTCTTCAAGTTCCTCATGCTCACCTTGGCTACAGGCAGGTGAAGCCACAGGTGAGACGTGAGGGTTTTCCTCTATAGGTGCATTTTGGGGTTCTGCATCCTCAAGTACTACAAGTGCATCCAACAAACTGTTAATGTATGTACATTCCTTAAAGTCCTCCCACTTCACTTGTGGGTATTGAATCCTTAAACTCCTCTTTATCAGTAAGGTAATTAAGTAGTGATGAGATAAAGAAGTATCACTTTTTTTTCTTTGGTATTTTGAGGCCATCCGTTTCAACAAATTGTACAAATTTTTTGGTACATTCACTAACATATTATGCCTAAGGTGACTAAGTAATTTGAAATGAACTATATACAAAAGGTTTTGCCTACCATCGCAAGTGATGTATTTGACAATGTAAGAGGCACAATTTTCCCATAACCAGGGGAGGGAAAGTCTCTTTGTACCTTGTGATGAGGAGTCTAATTCTTCTCCTCGTATACATAATTCTTCCATGGTTGCAATTGCGTTGGATCATGCTAGAAACTTCGCCCCTATTCTTGGTAACCTAGTGACCTGTGCAATGGCAGTCTTAGATGTTTCTACTGAAAGTCCTTTTTATCATAGCTTCATCATATTCAAGAGTAGATGCAAACTTTCTTGTCATATCATCACTAAATTTTGTTAACTTCAAGAAGTAGTCGAGCTAGCCAACCTTGGTTAAAATGGGTAAAATCGTTGCATCCTTCAAAATTTGCTAGTGAGCTACTGGCTCCCTTCTTATGACATCACCTCCCATTTTGGTTTACTTCTCCACTCAATGCACTCAATTCATCTTGGAATTTTAGCTCAATATTCTCTATCGCCTTCAAAACCCTTCACTTTCCTTTTGTTTCCTTGTATATCTTTATTGACATACCATAATTGCAAATTCCCTTCTCAATACCAACTCAATTCGAGCTCATGAATAGGTTCAAAGTTTGACCCTTGACTTTGGTTTAAACTTAAACTCAAGTTATCAAGGTGTACAATTTAGCAATTGGAAATGTCAGCAAAAATGAGATATAACTTAGAGGGTTTTGCATGTCATTTCTATCCATTGATTTAGGTGGTAGATTTCAAAAAGACTGATGAAAAGATTGACTAGGTTGTACCCTCCCCCCAACTTAATTGGTGAAGTGACCTCACTTCATGTTTTGATTGGAAGGTGGTTAGACTACACATTAGTTTATAAAATGATGGAAATTAATGATATAAACAGTTCACATGCATGGAATAATATGAAATATATAATGAAAGTTTAAAGAAGGCTATATTAATCATGATAGCGTACCTGAATTATCGACCAATTGGGATAACTATGCACCGTGTGTGTAAACTGAAAAGATTGTATGTGTTTGTTGATTTGATTTGATGGAAATTAATTGCAAGGTAATGAATAGTGGGTGGCGAGTGAAAGTGATGGGACAGGTATTACAGCTATGAGTTGGTGGTTTGACAGCTCAAGTATTTAAAATGCGAGTGCGCAACAAAAAAATATTGCCACGGGTAGTTATTGTAAGATGATTGATATTACATGTGGTTATTGTGAAATGAATGTGTGTGAACTTGCGGTGAATATGGTGCCAACTAATTTGAATTTTCTTTTCATCTACCAGACGGTGCTACGAGTACCTACAGTGTTAGGGCCTATCTTGAATGCTGACATCATTAAGCTACAAGTCCCTACGACATTAGGACCCTTTGTGAATATTGATAAACAAGTCCCTCTAAAGATATTTCCAACACTATTATAACATGCAGTGTGTGCGTGTGAGAGGAAATGAGAAATTAATCTCGAGTGAGCTTAGGGATTGAACTGTGTAGCTCAATCTCTAGGTCACTAGATGTGCTTGGTAGATCATGTGTTGTTGAAGTATCGCTCTGTGTGTCAGATTCTATATTTGGTTCACTACGAGCACCATATTATTGAAACAAGGAAAATATGAAATAATCCTTCTGTAATGGCTTCTTGTATAACTTCAATCTATGGTCGTTCACAAGAAGTGAAAATCTTACTTCATCAATGGTGTATATCTGGATTTCCCCATTAGGATAAACTTGACTAATTTCATAGGGGCCCAACCATCTGGACTAAAATTTTCCTTTGAAGTCTTTATACCATGAATCATATAATAGTGCCTAATCCCCCATAGTGAACTCCTTTATTTTAATGTATTGATCATGTCACTTCATCCTTTGTTGTTGAACTACCTTAGTGTGATGTATTGCTTCCATTCTTATTTCATCCAACCGATTTAAAGTATGCAACCTTTCCTTTTGAGCTTTTGTTAAATCCATTTCCAATTCTACTGTCGTTCTTAGTGTTTTATATTCAAATTCAATAGGAAGGACTACTGTCTTACCATAGACTAACTGATAAGGTGTAAGTCCAGTGGTAGTTTTCCAAGTTGTTCTATAAGCCCATACTAATTTAGGAAACCTTGCAACCCAATATTTCCTATGTAGCTACACTGTCTTGGTGAGAATACTTTCAATCTCCCTAGTATTGACTTCCACCTAACCATTATCTTGAGGGTGGTAGGGTGTTCATTTCTTCTATCTAATTTGGTATTATTAAACCAACTTGGTGATTAGATCAAAAGTAAATTGTGGTCCTTGATCAGTGACTATTTCTCTAGGTACTCCATACCTAGTAAAGATATCTTCATATAAGAAATTAGCCACATTACCATCTCTAGAAAATTGTAAGGCCTTTACTTCCACCCATTTAGTCAAGTAATCAGTGCAAACAAGGATGTATTCCTTGTTGTTGGATGTAGGTGAGATTGGTCCAATGAATTCTAAACCCCATTTTTCAAAAGGTGCTAGTGTTAACTAAGGTTGTAAGGGAATCTCATCACTCTTTATTGGTCTCCCCATCCTTTGACACCTATCACAACTCCTTGTGTATTTAACATAATATTTATGTAAAGTAGGCCAATAATAGCCAGTTGTGAGGATCTTAAAAGCTATTCTTTTGCTGCAAAATAACTCCAAATGGCTCATCATGGCATTCCTTCATGATGTCAAAGATCTCATCCTCCCTAATACACTTTCTCATGATGTTATCAAGGCTAGTATAAAATAGATAACCAAATACCCAAGAGTATGGGAAACATTTGTGAACCAGCTGTCTCTTTTCCCTTGGAGAAAAGTATGTTGGAATATGCCCTATGACCAAATAATTGGAAATATCTACATACCAGGGTACTTGCACTTGTAGAGAAAATAAGTGTTCATTTGGAAATGAATCATTCACCACTCCTTCAGTTGATTGTGTGGGTAATCTTGACAAGAAATTTGCCACTACATTGGATTTACCAGGTTTTTCTACTATGGTAATGCCAAATTCCTATAAAAGAAGTAGCCATCTTACCAATCTACCCCCAACTACTAGCTTGTTCATCAAATACCTGATTGTTGTGTGGTCTGTATGGACAAAGACTGAATAGCCAGTAATATAGTGCCTGAATTTATTAATAGCATATACTACAACAAGCATTCTCTTTTTCTATTATAGTATAGTTCAACTTTGATCCTTAAAGATTATTGCTGATATAATAAATTGCATACTCTTTGTTGCCTTCCTTCTGACCCAAAAATTCTCCAATGGAAAAATCTGAAGCATCTATATGTATATGAAAGGTTAAAGTCCAATTAGGACCTCTCAATACTAGTTCTTGAGTCAGAGTTTTCTTTAGTTCTTCAGAGGAGTGTTGACACTTTGATGTCCATTCAAATTCAATGTCCTTACTTAGCAAAACAAATAATGGTGAAACAAACTCACTAAAATCTTTGATAAATAGCCTATAGTAGCCTACATGGCCAAGAAAACTCTTGATATCTCTTTGTTTTTGAGGAACATGCAAGGTAGATATAATTTATATTTTGTGTGGATCAACCTGAATTCTTGCACTGGATATAAAATGTCCCAATACAATTCCTTGTGTCATCATCATAACACTTTTCATTGCTAAGTGACAGGTTGTGTTCTTTACACCTTTTTGATACTTTTTCTAAATTATTGAGCTTCCTCATAAGTTTCACCATTGGTAGTGAAATCATCCATGTATATCTCCATATAGTCATGTGAATAATCAAAAAATATGTCGAGTACTTCTCTTTGAAAGGTAGTTGGAGCATTACATAAGCCGAGGGTAGAACTAAGTAGGTATAAGTTCCCTAAGGACATGTGAATGTAGTTTTGTCTCGACCCTCTTGAGAAATTTTAATATGGTTGTAACCACTGAAACCATCTAGAAATGAGAATTATTTTTTCCCAGCAAGAGAATCAAGTACTTGATCTATGAAAGGCAGAGGAAAGTGGTCCTTCCTAGTTGTTGTATTCAGTTCCCTGTAGTCTACACAAACTCTTCATTTTTCACCTTTCTTGGGAACAATTACCAAAGGTGAGACCCATTCATTGTCTGATATTGGATAGATAAAACTTGCATCAAGGAGCTTTTGTAGTTTAGATTTCACCATCCCCATCAAGGTAGGATTCATATGTCTCTATGGTTGTCGAATGGGTCTATAGCCATCATTGATATAAATCCTGTGCATACATAAATTAGGATCTATGCCTTTCATATCATGGTAATCCCATGTATATGCAGCTGAGTGTGCTTGCAACACTGTTTGCAAAGAATTCTACTGCTCTTCTATCAAGGCATTATTTATGTTTAACTTTTTGCCTGGAATGATTTCCAATTCCTTAGGTGTTTCTTGGAAAAATGAGAGGTCAAGACTTGGTATGATAGGTACACACTACTGAGGTAGTAATGAATGAAATATCTGAGATATTTCTTCTATAGAATTGGTGGGTATAATACTTTGCAAGGGGTCTTGTAGGCATATGAGGCAGTCTTGTTGTTGCATGCTCCTACCAGAGTTATTTTGGATTATGTGAGCATTGAGATCATCTTCATCCTGGTCATCCAGTAAAGGGTTGCACTCTATAGTCATCAATATTGGTAGAGAAAGTTATCTTCCTCATCCAAAGTGGGCCAAATAGTTTTCTCAATATCAACATAAGGTTGGGTTGGAGGATAAAGAACTGAATTCTTGGTGACTGTCCCATTGGATATTATCATTTTTCTAGATCTACAACCTCTAAATGCATCGATTGTAGCTAACCAAGGTCTACCTAGGATAAGTGGGTAGCCTGCAAGATTAACCTTTGGTTGTAGAACTACAAAATCAATAGGATATTTCCAAGAATACAATACAATGACTAAGTCTTCAATGATTCCTCCAGGCTTAATTGTTGACCTATCAGCTAGCTGTAAAATATTTTGTGTAGGACTAAGGTTAGCTAACTGAAGTAATTGCATTGTTTCTTTTGTCATAAAATTGATTACTGCCCCCAAGTATATCAAAGTATTCTTAATGAGGGTTCCATTAATCTTAATGTCCACTACTAGACTACTAGGATCTATGTATTTAGGGAAAGTAATGTTCCCTAACATGATATCTGCAAGGTTTCCCAAGACATGGATTGTCTGAGGATCTTGTCTTTTTTCTACCTGGTTTCTTAAGACATAGATCCCTTATAGTTTTGGTATAGATAGGGATGTCTTTGATAGCTTGGATGAGTGGTATCTTCATGCTCCATCCTTTAATTGACCTAAAAGATCTGCTTCAGCTTGTGTGTGATGTTTTTTAATAGCTAGGTGTTTAGGAAAAGGTGGCTTTGGACTTGAGGTAGTTTGGTGTTGTTGATTGAGGATATCAGTGTGAGGCCGATTACACTTGATCCATGATGAATCGAACCATAACATAACCACTAATACTCAATCTAAATAGGATCAATAAAATTAAAAGTTAAGCTAAACATTTATTGAAATAAAGCATTCTAAATATGAAAACAATTAAATGTCTAGTCTAACCCATTTAAAACTTATCCTGTTTTGGAATTGGTATCGTGTTGATGTGAAATGACGACCCTTTCCCAATCCTGTGATCAGTGAGCTAGTTTCAATCGATTCTATTGAAGAGAATCAATAAAATTGTTGTGGTATGTGGATGAAAACATGTTTTATGCTAAATTACACATGATGCAAGCTAAATTAACATGATTTTATTCTAAAAATGATCTAAGTATGCAAAAGCTAAGCTAATCTAAGTGGATTCTAAGCTAAAAGATTCAAACCCTAATTTATAAACAAGCTAAGATGGATGCATGGAAGCCATTAATGGAAGCTTAAAACTATTATGTAACTAAAAATGAACTAAAATATGCTAAATGTGAGTAAAGTATGAGTGAATTCAACAACATAAGTTTGCAATTGAAAGATGGATCCATTTGTTTCCAAACAGTGTTTTATTTATAGGAGAACAAATGAGAAATGAAGGGTCAAGATCAAAAAGATCAATCAATGATCAAGGATGAAAGAAAGAAGAGGCATGGATCATGGATTCTCATCAACAAGTAAGAATGCAATATGAAATTTAATCAAGGGTTCTAATTCCTTCCAAACAAGCACACTTTTGACCTGTACAATAGGTCAAATGTTAACTTTCACAAGAGGTTTCAAGTTTAGCTTGCTCAAGAAGCCAAGTGAGAATATCCCTTTTTGAAATGATTAGAGGAGAGAGAATATTCTTTGGAATATTCTCATGAGTGAGAAAAAGATTATTTAGTTAATTAAAACTAAATTAAATTGTGCAAAGGAGGAATATTCTATTGGAATATTCCTTTGCAAGTGGGATGAATTGGATTAGTTAGATAATTGCTAATTAAACAAGGGTTTAATCATGCAAATAGGGGATTTAAAGGAATAAAGTGATATTCATTAAATTAAATGATTTAATGAAAGGGGGAAAGGTGAAATGGGGTTATTTAATTAAATAAGAAGACTTAGGGAATTGAATTAAATAGTTTTATTTATTTAATTTAATGAGATGAAATGTTAGCATGAAAGGGGTGAATTAACCCAATTAAATGCATTAGGTTAATAGACCAAAATGATGCAATTAATTAAATAGCTAGGCTAATTTAATTAATTAAACAAAAAGAGGATGGGTTTCGAGAGGAAATGATGTTAGTATACCTGATTTGAGTGTATGATATCATTCAAGACATTTTTTAGTGTTTACATTTTTCCCCTCTTTGAAGTGAGGTACCTGCTACTTTGGTTCAAAGACTAATGCTCTTCAAATGAAAACTACTATTTAAATCAAAAAATAATTTTTATTTTATTTTTTAGATGCCCTAGCAGACTTCGATAAAGCTAATTCCCTACCCCCTTGAGAAATCAGGCAAAATTTTTGAATTTTGGGTTGATTTCTTGATAAAGGTGAAAAGGTTGCCCTAGGGGTCCAGAAAAGGCTCTGGGATGCAAGAAATATGCCAAAAACGCAAAAAATGATGCAAAATAAGCTCCAATTTGACAAAATTGGTGAAAGGATGATAAACCCTAGCTTCAAGGTTAAATTAGGGCAAAAAAACCATAATTTTCTAGCATAAATAAGCAAAGAAGGGTCACTTTCAATTCATTTGAGCATTCACACCTTAGAGAATTCTTGTTGATTGAGCTTTGACCCTTTAACGAAATGGCGTGACGAGATCTCCCATGACACATTTCCGACCGAGTTCGAGAGTACCAACAGATTTCAAGCTCAGGACCACTGGTATGTAACTCAAAACTTGATTTGAAATTTGAATTTTTGATGCATTTATTGCACTTTAAAATTTAAACTTTGGCAGTGTCGCTATATAGTGATTGCCCATGTGAGAATTGGCGACGCTAAAATGATTTTTAGTGATGAATATGTATATTGCGACGTAGTTCACAATTTAGAATTAGTGTTTCCAATTTTAAATTGTGACACATATGTATATAGCGACGCACTTATGGATTTGAAAATTACGGCTAAGGTTTTTAAAGTTTAAATCGTGACACATATGTCTCTGGTGACGCAATATACGATTTGCAATTTGAATGCCTTAGGGTGTCGCAATTTGGAATTTGAAATATAGCAACACTATTGTGATTTTGGAGCTGAAAATTTGAAATCGAGTCAATTTTTTTTTAATTTTGACATTGTGCACTTCATGAGTGTAGGAGGTCATTCCACCCTTGATGTCGCGTGAGCATTGATCCACAATTTTAGAGAGACTAGGTGATTTATTTGAGTTGCACTAGGAGCACCTAGGGGAGATTGACTTATGGTACATTGCGTACACACTCATCATTCAGACACATTTAGCTATGATGATGGCATTGTGTGAGAGATGGCACAGTGATATTCGTCATTCCACCTGCCCACTGATGATGTGACGGTGACATTAGAGGATGTATGGTGGATTTTTTGTTTGTTGATACATGATGAGCATGTGATTTATGATGCTAACACTGGATATGATGCTTGTCACGAGGTGATGGAGATGGAGGTCATCATTCTAGTCACTTCACAAATTGACCTTGAGGCATACAAAGGTCGCATGCCCACATTTCAATTAATTATTTTAGCCATTATTTCTAGTTTGGTTGCTCTTGATTGACAGAGCAGAGGATTTAGCCCAAGATGGGGCTTGGCATGGCACAAAATGCTTTACATGAGGACACTATTCACATGGGGGTTGATGATGCTAGCCTCATTATATCACAATATGGACAACTTCATCTACTACAATGGTTGAGCTATTAACAGAAGGGTTACCTTGCTTCATATTTGGGCTTGGGAGCATATTGTTGTGCTTTGACCAATCGTGCAGATGACTGATGTTGAGCCAAATGATCTTGTTGTTTGGCAGTACAGAGGCACCATCACCCTACGACATAATGGGTAGCTTGGGATCCCGTACTAGCAGCGGGTACTTGATGATATGATAGTGTTTAGATGGAAACCCTGGGTACATATGCCATTGTGGTATGACGATGCACAATAGTTGTTATTCACCAAACAAACTCAATACATGCAGGGTTGGGAGCACACCATTATAGAGCGATATCTACCATATAGGGTGCACAACAATTTGGTGAGCAGCAGGATAGGCTAGATGATTCCTATAAAGCCATATTTGCGAGATCAACTCGAGAGATTCCCACATGGGGACCCACTATCTTAGCTTCGAAGGTGGTCAAGGGTTTCTGATAGTTGGTGACACAACCATGGGCTTATGATCAGGGTCAAGTGATCGCGTAGACAATGCCAACATATGATGGATGGTTTACACCCCCTCGCAGGTTAAAAAATATAACGAGTGCTCCTCCACGAGGGAGACCCAAAGGGAGGGGAGCAGGCAGGGACAGAGGAAGGGGAAAGGGTGGCTAGGATGGCCCAAATGGATAGGTTCCAAGGGCACCACTAGTGGGACAACAACCTCCTTAGCAACGTCCTGCTCAATAGCAACCAGTTCAGTAGCAATAGGCAGCGCAACCACCACCACCTAATCCTCGAGACATTCATATTCAATAGCTACAACAATAGGTGCAGGTTCTCACGGGTGAGCGGGATTAGGCCTGCCAGTAGATTTTGGTGATCATTGCTAAGTAGGACAAGACTAGATAGTAGGTTGTGGCCATTACAACGGAGAGAGATCACGTGAGGCAGTAGGTACATGTTGTGATTGCTAAGAGATATCAGGAGATCAACCACCACCAGCAGTTAGAGGTGATGACAGTGGCCACATAGGGCAGTACTATATCTGCCAGGCTCTACAGAGAGGTTTTGACTGAGGAAACCTATTATAGGATGCAATATCATAGAGATGTTCCAATGCCACTCATACAACTTGATTATTCACAAAGGAGTGATGCACGACCCAGGGCTGAGGATCAACCAGAGAGACAGGCCAGAGAGGGGAGCAACCATCAGGGCTAGCTCGAGTGTACAAACACTTTTTGATTTTATTGCCCCATTCTTTCACACAGATATAAATTCATGGGCTCCTTTTTGAAAGCCTCATGGATATTGTATTATGATCGATATACATACACTGATCTAGATATTGTATCATGACATTCATTTTATATATATATATATATATATATGATACAGATTCATGATGTGATGTGTTCACTTTATTTCATGCTTATATGTATGGATACACTATTTATTTTATGCTTATGCAATATGTGATGAGATGAGATGTAATGGATGCAATGTTTTATTCTTTTTTATTATCTTTTCATAATATGCCATGTGATGGATGATATGCCATGCTTATGCAAATGATATGGAATGCATCTATTTTTGTGTACTTTCTTATGCAATTTTATGATGTGATGTATGCATGTGGATGTATGGATGGAAAATGCAGATGTTGACGCTTATGATATGATAATGCGATGCATGTTTATGATATGTGACGCAACAATTTAAGATGCTTTAGAATAATAAATCTATATTATTCGTCATAACTTAAATGTTAATGATGATGCAAGATGGATGATGTGATATGCTATGATTATGAGATACATGTATGCTGATGATTTGTGGATGTAGGATGAATGCATTTTATGATGTTTTTGTTGATTGTTATGATACTAGGTTAGCATAGAGAGAAGATAGAAGAAACAAAAATGATCAACCATTGATTGTGATGATTGCCTCAAAAGATCCAACAAGTCTATGATCCACCGAGACTTTATTAGAGATGGTGATGAGAAATGCATGATGGTGATGAATGCAGGATGATTTTGCTCATTTCTTAGGATTGGGATTTTTTGTCGTTCCTTATTGTTTGATATAACACATAAACACAATACATCAAGGTATTAATAACTAGGACGACTTTGTATCTAGTGTAATGGACTTTGACTCGTCAAACAAATAGGATAGTTCTTGTTCACACCTTGACATACAAAAAAATCATTGGAATGTAAGTTAGAAGCATATAATATATTGGACCAAAGCATATGCAATAGTCAACAACGTACTCCAAGCAACTTCCCTACACACAACTAAGCAAGTATATGCCAAGATTATTTTTTAAAGAGTATCCACAAGCACAACAAATGAAAGATAATGATCGATGCCCCATTCCTTTCTCTCTAAATCATTTTGATAGACATCATCGAGAGGTCCTCAAAATGGGTCATTATGATAAATCATAAGAAAAGATCAAAGACAAATAGTCAATGTTATCTATATCTCTTGTTAGTTTAACTCACCTAAGGTGATTTATAGTACTGATGTCCATCGCAGGAAGGATACATCTTCGGACATGTTGATCAGATGGTTGTTTGATGTTAGGATGATGATGAGATTTATGATAAGCTGTTGATAAACTTTATTGACACATTTACCTATGATCTAGACTTTATATTTTGACACCTAGGTTCTCACTTTATGACTTGTGATACTTTTTTTCTATTTGTTTTGCCAGAGGTTGAAGGTGACGATTGATTTATTATGGGTGAAGGTTGTTGCAAGTGAAAATAAAATGGGATGTGTGGTTTTGGATTTTCTGGGATATTTCAATGTTTTTGGTATTTTAAAAATGTTTTGAGGTTGTTTTTGGGTCTTTTTGAAAGTTTATATGAATGTTTTGGTTTTCAATAATTTGAGGTTGTTTAGGTATTTTGAATGTTTTCTAAGTGTTTTTGTATTTTATGAGTTTTCAAATGTTTTTGGGATTTTCTGTTATCTGAATGTTTAGGGCTTTTTCAATTTTTAACAAATGTTTAAGGTTTTTCAAAATTTTGGATGTTTTGGGATTTTATGAGTTTCAACCAAGAACCTAACCTAAAAGACCTATCCTAGGGGCCTCGGGGGCTAATCAAAGATAAGCCTTTCCTACATTATACACGTAGAGACCACATAGTTTGATTGACATGACTTATTAACAATGAGATACTAACAGTTGATGGATTGCCAGTTTATTATGATAGAATCATAAAGGACTGACCTAGGGTGTCTCGAGGGAACATCAATGATGGCCTTGCCTATGTTCAAGCTCAAAGACCTGTAGTTCGACATGGTGTTGTTTTTGGATTTTTGATGTTTAACATTTTTAGGGATTTTGATGTTTTCTGGATTTTTTGGATTTTTCCTTTTCAATTTTACGAATGTTTTTGGATTCTAGCTGTAGAAGATTTGGATTTTTTGGATTTTTTGATGAACATTTTACAAATGTTTTTGGTGTTTTCGATGAGATTTTTAATAACCTTCAAGAACCTAATATGATCCATAACGAATTTCCCCCAATGTGACATGTTATACTACCTCGATATAGGCAGGACAAATTGACCTTTGGAATACTCCAAGTAGTACTAAAGGGATTGCAATACTTCACAACATCAAGCTATGATAAGGACATAGATAGGCGATAGATGAATAAATAGGATGAAGGATGTGATGAATGGTGATGCAAAGAATGATAGGATAGTGAGACAAATAATAGATGGAGGTGATTTTATTTATGTGAGGCACCTATTTTCCAAGTTTTCACGAAGGTACTTGCCTAAAGCGGCATCGAAGTGGTTTTCACTAAAGGATGATTGTTTTTCTTTACTTTTTCAATCCTTTTTATTTATTTTTTTGGACTTTAATTTAATTTTATTTTTGGGTATTTTTCATACTTTACACCCTTCAAGACTAGGCTTAAAATTTTTGAGATGCAAGTTGTTAGTTGGTTCCTACAACGGTTCACCTTCAATCATTGACAATTGGTATGCTCTTGATCCATAATTTGTTGTGATGACAAAGGGACCTAACTAGTTAGGCTCAAACTTCCCTTTGCTCTCTTGATCTGGAAGGTTCTGATTCTACTTTAGGATAAGATCCCCTACCTAGAAAGACCGACATTTGATCCTCTTGTTATAGCTTTGTTTTAGTCTATTTTGATATAATTGCAAGTGATTGAGGGCATCAAGATGACACTCGTCTAGGAATTCTAACTCATTCAACCGAGATACTCTGTATTGCTCATCAATGATTAGGTTCTATAGTGACACTCACAATGATGGGAGCTCAACCTCAATAGGCATGATAGCTTCATATCCATAGACTAGGGAGAAAGGGGTTGCACTTGTTGGCGTGTAGATATTGGTTTGATAAGCCCAAAGAGTAGGATTTAGATGTAGATGCCAGTCATGGCCAACTTCATTGATCATTTTCTTTAGGATTTTTAATATGGTCTTATTTGTAGCCTTAACTTGACCGTTGCCCTGGGGGTGATATGGGGTAGAGAATTGGTGTTGGATGTTGAATCTTTGACAAAGCTCTTTCACATCCTAATTCTTAAAGGTGGTTCCATTATCTAAGATGAGGGTTTTTGGATCACCATAACGATATATTAGGTAATTCAAGATAAATTTAGCAATTTGCTTCCTTATTATGTAGGTCATAGGATTGGCTTCAACCCACTTGGTAAAATACTCATTGGCTGTTATGATAAACTTGTGGCCATTGGATGAGGTTGGAGTGATTTTAACTATGAGGTCAAGTCCCCACTACAAGAAAGGTTGGGGTGTGATCATTGGTTACAACTCTTGATTTGGAGCATGAATCAAATTCCCATGTTGTTGACACTGGACACACTTTTGCACGTATTGATGAGCTTCCCTTTCCATGGTTGGCCAATAGTACCTCGTCCTCAACAGTTTCTTATCTAAATTCATACTACTAGAATGGGACCCACATATGCCATCATGTACCTTTGTTAAAGCAATTAAGGCTTCCTCTTGGTTAAGACTAATAGGTTGTCATCAGGTCCTAACACTTTAGTTAATAAACACATTCATATATCGACCAGGTAGTGTCCAAAGGCTGTATGCAATAGAAGACTTCTCAACTACTTCTCTCTCAGGTTTCCTAAATACCAAACAATTGAATAAAACTTCTAAATTAAAGGATCTCTAATCTTGAAAGCAGTAAATCATCCATCTAGAAAGCTGGAAGTAATTTAAACTAGAAAGCAGAAAACTATAAATTTGAAAAGCATCGCCACTAAGCTAGAAAGCATGGAAATGATTAATCTAAAGAATGCATAAATTACTGAAGAAGTAAAATTGGTAAAGAAACTAGGAAACATTTATCTAGTGCCAAAGATAACAATCCAATAACAAGCATAAGTGATTTAATAGAAACAACTAAAGGAAGGTGCTCTGGAACTTTAGATACTAAACTCAGAGACTACGAACTTAGCTACAACCTACCAGATTGACACTAACAGTATGACACACATATGAAAATGAATTCCAATATTAATTTCTATCTATTAAAGAAAAGTATAGAATGAAAAGTAAGATACTTATCTATCTATCTATAACCTTTGAGTTGCCAGCTCTCGGGTGTGTCTACAACTATCTCATATCACATGCACTTGAAATCTCCAAGTTACTTCATTCAAAGGACTCTATTCACATTTCTTAGTAATTCAAAGAGTGGCGGGAAAACTCATTTTTATTCATATGGTAGTTTTACTCAAAAATACATATTGGCAACATAACGATATATTTCTTTCCATTCATCATTTGCAACAGTTACATGTTTTTATATGAAAGTGGCTAACAAAATCCTACTTTCCAGTCGATAAAGTCTTTAACAGATTGTCAACAACTAATGGACTTAAAAGCCCATGACATGAAATATTAAATAGGCTCACACGAGCCATAAAGTTTTTGAAATTGAAAATCACAAAACTATGAAGACTCGGCCCATAACGTTTGCTCCTTAAATTTCGGCGCTCGCTCGCTTGTTTTCAAAAGTGTTAAGATCTGTATTCATTTCCCTTTTGACTGGAATGGTGGAATGGTAACTGGGAGTGGAAGTTGACCTGTAAAATGCTCAAGAACTAAACCATTAAATCAACATAAGTTAGCTTAATTTGACTAATTCCAAGAAGTAAAGTTTACATGTTTATTCATAAAAAAAGAGCAATTATTAATCCTAAAGGTAATTAATTGGCAGGGTAAATTGGGTTGAAAGGTTTAGATTTTCATATTGAGTCCATTATGTTGATGAGGTTATTTTTACCTCATCATTTCCTCCCCTTCCTAAGCCCAAGCAGGTCCTCCTACTCTTTGGTGTGCCCCCTGTCCTTCTTTCCTCTTATTCATCTCCTCATACTTGGCACTGAGATCATACAAATCATCTACCTCTGTATCCAACTACTTTGGGTTCCTCAAGAATCCCTGATGAAGAGTGACTCTTTGTTTCCACTTGGAAAAACTGTCCTCACTTTGGTCCAGATTGGTATATACTAAAGGAGGTGGTGTAAGGAGCAAGGGAGGTATGTACCTCATACCAATCCAATTAATCTTCAATTCTTCAAGAATTTTGGCCAAAGCTATTGCTTTTTTGTAGGACCATCTAATATTAGGGGGTGAAATTATTTCCCTTTTCTTGAGATGCATAGGAAGAGGGGTATACTTCTCTTCACATCATGCCATGTTGGTCCTATCAATTTTGTCCCTTGTTCTTGAAAGTGATCATAGCACAGCCGAAGGTTGTTATTGTACTTGCCCTGCAATTCCTTTTTAACTCAGATGCCCTGAAATTGTGCCTTGAAAAAGAAAGACTTCCTATTAGGATATCTCATTTGCAACCCCACAGTCCTTTCTGCATGTACATATTCCCTTGATCTATCTTGCTAGTGAAGTTGATTTCTCATTGTAGACAGGAATGATCTTAATTCTACTTCTCCCACAAAGAAATATGTATATTTTGCTAGGAAAAAATTATGAACAAATAACTCACATAAAAATTCTTGTTGTTCAGGGAGTGACTGAACAAATATTTTCACAAATTCTTTGTCATCAGGATCATGTGGCTAGTTTTGGCGAATTCTTTATAATTTTCATCTTAAAATTTGTTCATTAAGAAACATGGAGTACAACCTAGATGGTTTTTAACAGGCTAATAGTAATTCACCAATTTCACAGGCATCCTATTTACCACTATATGTCTGATGAAAATATTCTTTCAACATTACCAATTCCCTCTTCAACCTATTATTCTCAAATTCCACATCCCTCAAAAGATAGCAATGCTCTATCCATTTCATTAACATTGGAGGAATAGGTACCTGGAACCAATCTATAACAATAGGTTCAGTTTGTGTCTCTTTTGTCTCCATAATTAGTTTAGTGTCACTCTCTTTTATATTTTTCTCTAACTCCACAATCTTACTCATAGAAGCATTTAATTCAATTTCTTGTCTATTCTTCTCTTTTTAAAAGGCACTAAACAACTACATGAAATTGTTTTTCAAGTCTTGAATATGCTTGTCTTTATCAGACAGAGCAACTTGATGCTGCTTATCTTGTTGATTCCATTGTTGAATATGATATTGCAGATGTTCAATGAGCTTGTCTTTTTCCTCCATTTGTGCTATCAATTTTGCAATTTATTGGTCTCTTTTATTCACAATGGTAGTTTGCACCTCAATCTCTTCTTTTTGTTGGTTAATCTGTTCTTCATCATCCTATAGCCTGGTTCTTAATTCCACAATTTCTACTTTTAACTTTTCTAATTCCTCACTTTTTTGACTAGATTTTGTATCCCCTGTGTCCACAGAGAAGGATGAATGAGGAATTTCTACATCAATATGAGAAACATTTTCTTCCTGAGTATTCTCAGGAAGGGATGAGTGAGGCACTTCTTCATCAATAGGAGGCATATTTTCTTCCTCGGTACCTTCAGGAAGGGATGAGTGAGGCACTTCTTCCACTCCTTCATTAACATGAGGCACATTTTCTTCAACTTTAGGTATGCTTCCCACTCTGTCAAGAAAAGGAGAAAATCCCCCCACAGGTTCATCTTCATTTTGCTCTGAATGTGGTAACTGTGTTTCCTCCCCTTCTTGTTCTTTAGGTGATGGGGTTTTCTTGTCCTCTTCCCTAGGAAGTTGATCACCTTGCTTTTATGTTTCATTTATTTCCTCATTATTAGGTGGACTATCAATTTCTACTACCTTTGTTGGAGTCTTGGCCTTCTTCCTTTTTGAAGTATTGCCTACGCCTTGGGGTTCGATTTCATTGGCCCCTGAAGATAGCCTTTTACTCCTCCATAAAGGAGGAGTCATTTGAAAGGTAACTTTACTCCATTTCTTCCTCTTGTGAGGAGGTTCCTCTTCACCTCTTGAGTGCACAATTTCCACCTCCCCTTCCTGTCCTGGGGTTTCTAACTCATTTGGAAAAGTTTACTGTGCATCGTCGCTGGGAGCCGTGGAGGTATGTTGGGTTCAGGAGCATTTAATGCCTTTGAGGAGGGTTCTTCTATAGACTATTATTTTTGCTTAGAAGATTCTCCCTCCTCAAGTGATATTCCTAGTTCCACATTTTTAAATTTCTGCAAAAAATTTTGCCACTTCTTTTCTAGTTTTTTGCGAAAATGATATTTACATATTAACTGTATAAGACCACCATGATATTTCCATCATAGAGGTGACTAAATGGCATAGAAAGGCTAGTAAATTTACCCTAAGGGTAGGGTCCTCAATGTCGTGGCATAAATGAGTCAGAAAATGAAAAGGGGGTCCCACTACTATAGTCATTTGTCCCTCACAAGTGAAATACTTAATTATCCAAGCTGCAACAAACCTCTAGAGTTCTGGAAGAGACACTATATGGATTCCCTTATTTTGTCCCCTGGTGCTTATGGTCATTACAGGTTGGGGTTCCCCTTCCCTATGAAATAGCTCTATCAAATTTTGATAGGGAACATGGGCATTTTCATTCAAATTAATTCCCTTATTTTCAAGACTAGAAAGTCGAGCAATGGTTTTCGTACTTACTCGGAATCGCTTGCTGCACACCACGGTCTGGCCATCTGTGAAATTCTTGATGAATTCCTTCACAAGCTGCTCTGTATACCCTTCAAATTGCTTCATGAAATCCAGACACCCGACTTTATGAAATAAAGCTGTAGTATTCCCCAATGCCAACAATGGAGCTACAAAAGTTGGCTCAGACTTCTTCTTAGCTCCTCCCATCCTCTTTGTTTTTCTTTTTAGTCGGCGAAATTCTGCAGAACTCTATAATTCTTTCCTTACTAAATTACAAATGAGAAAAGAATTTTGTGTCGATATATCCAATGGAAAAGGAGTTAATTATCACCTTTCTTGTCACCTTACTAAGTAATTATGACAAACTTGCATGGGGAATTACACAACTACTGTTGTACTTTTAGCAATAGTGTGAGGCACAAGTTTAAAAATTACAAGAAGGAATGGATCATGCTAATTAATTAGCCTTTATTCAAAATAAGTACTAGCTCTTTAAATAAATAAATTTGCATGTACCTTAGGTCCTGCCATTAGATTGAACGTCATTGACCTGTGCTGACATAATTGGATAGTCATATGGTTGGCAAGGGTGGCGGCGGTTAATAATGACACTGATGGAATGGTTAAAATGGCGACGAAAATTATTATGACAAAAAGGTTTCATAATAATTTCATTTATTATGGAAAGATTCGGTATGATGTGGCAAAGTAGATCTCGAAGTGACATAAAATAAAATGATGGGCATGTGTAAAACTTAGGAAAAATCAAAAGACTGGAAAGACAAAATTTACAAAAATTAGGACCATTATCGAAAAATGCAACCAAAGTAAAGGAAAAAAAGAGTTTCAAAACATTATGGGAAGATGTCATTGAAACATGGTAACCAGCTTGAAGATTATGGAGCATCGCTGGAAAGATGTAGCCGAGACAACAATCAAAGTTTCCAGAGCATCGTTGAAAGATACAACCAGAGCAACATCCAAAATTTCTAGAGCATTGTCAAAAGATGCAGCCGAAGCAACAATCAAAATTTCTAGAGCATCGCTAAAATGATTCCTCCAAAAAAAGGAAACGAAAAATTTTTGGAGCATCATTGAGTGATGCATCAGAATATAGGATTAGGATTAGGAGTAGAACCAGTCCATGGTGCAGGTTCTAGAGCATTGCAACAACAAATTATGGAGCATTGCAGCAACTGGGCTGATGAATTTTAGAGCATCGAGCAAGGTTCGCCGAAATTGTGTTTGCCAGAAGATGAAGTCCTACAAAATATAGACAAAATTTTAGTCAAGTCCAAGTGATGAAGTTGATGAAGAAATTGAAGAAATATGTAGAAATGTTTTTTTTTTTTTTTTTTTTTGGCAAAGCTATATTGACCTTGCCACAACAGAGTCAATGCAGTGGATTTCTCCCTGATTTTCTACCATCTTTGTAAAATCCTCTTTATTAACAAGCTTATGGTAGATGTGTAATCAGTGCCCATTAACTAGAATAGTTTGGGTATCACCATCAATAGGTTTCGGCTAGACTGAACCATTAGCAAACACTTCAAAAAATTTGTAGGGTCCAAGCTAGTGTGTCCTGAGTTTCCCCTGATGATCCTTGTATATGGAATTGAAAACAGTAATGCCCAATCCCTAGTATGGAATTATTTTTCTTTAATGTGTTTATCATGCCATACCTTACGTTGTTGTTGGACCAGTTCAGTTTGATGGACGATGTCCAAACAAAGTTTGTCCAATTCGCTAAGCTATAAAACTCTCTCAATTTGGGCTCGTTTAAGATCCATGCCCAACTCCATGGCTTTCTAAGGGTTTGGAGTTCAAATTTAATGGGTAAGAGGGGTTTCTTCCCAAAGACTAACTCATAGGGACTATGGCTAGTAGTTGATTTCCAAGTAGTGTTGTAGGCCCAAACAACTTCTGATAGTCTCCTAGCCTAGTCTTTTCTTCTTGAAGAAACCATTTTTGTTAAAATGTTTTCCAAATCCCTATTAGTGACTTTGACTTGTCCGTTTTCCTGCGGGTGGTAGGGTGAGGACTTCTTGTGACTTACTTGGAAATGGTTTGTGAATACCAACAAAACTTTAGACATAAACCGAGGGCCCTGGTTTGTGACAATTGTCCTTGGAGCTCTGAATTTGAGGAAAATTTTATTGTAGAGGAAATCAACTACCTGTTCCTCCTTGGCAATACGTAGGGCTTGCACTTCCACCCACTTAGTTAGGTAATTGGTACAAACCAAGATGTACTCTCTTCCTTGTGAAGGAGGGACTATTGGGCCGATAAAATTCAATCCCCATTTTTTGAATGGTTGAAGGACTACCTGAGGCTGTAGGGGAATTTCATTAGAGGCAGTTGGTCTTCCTACCCTTTGACATTCATCACATCGGGAAACATATTTCTTGATGTCTTTGTGCATTGAAGGTTAATAGTATCCTGCTCCCAATTTTTTTTGAGATGTCCTTTTAGTGGAATAATGCCCTCCTGAAGGGTCATCATGACAAGCTCTCAGGATACTATAGGTCTCATCTGCCCTAACACACCATCATAAAACCATATCGGGCCCACATTGAAACAAGATTCCATTAATCCATTTGAAAGGGGCACTCTCTCTAACGAGGCATTTCTTCTATTTTGATGAAAAGTGAGGTTGTACTTTTGCAGTGGCCAAATATTTGTAATATCAGCAACCCAAGGGGTTTTAGTGGAGATGGCGAACAAATTTTCATCTAGAAACTCATCTTGTACCAGAGTACAGTCACCATCATGTTTGATCTGGGATAAGAAATCCACAACTACATTGGACTTCCCTAGTTTGTAAAAAATTGTGACATTGAATTCCTGAAGGAGAAATAACCACCTAATTATTCTTGCATTTACCACTGATTTGTTCATGAGGTACTTAATGGATGAGTGATATGTATGCACTATAACTTTATATCCCATGACATAATGTCAGAATTTCTTGATTGCATGCACTACAACCAAGAATTCTTTCTCTATTATGGTATAATTCTTTTCTATTAGAGTGAAATTCTTGTTGATGAAATATATGACATATTTTCCCCCATTCTCATCTTCTTTCCTAAGAATTGCTCCAATGGAATCATCAGATGCGTTAGCATAAATATGGAATGGGAGGCTCCAATTAGGTCCTTGAAGGACAGGGGCAAAGATGAGTTTCTCCTTGATAATTTCAAATGAAGTCTATGTTATTTTGAAGGAGAGAAAACATAGGGGTTGTGATTTTGCTAAAGTTTTCTATGAATCTTCAGTAGTATCCAACATGCCCTAAGAAATTCCTAACATCAGTCTGAGTTTTTGGGATTTCAAGTTGTTGTATGACTTTGATTTTCTCAGGATCAACCTTAATCCTTTCAGCTAAAATATGATGTCCCAACACTCTTCCTTCTTCCACTATGATAAAACATTTCTCATGAATTAGGGACAGACGATGATCCTCACACCATTTTAACACATTATCTAGATTCATGAGGGATTCATCAAAAGTTGAACCATATACAGTGAAGTCGTCCATGTAAACTTCCAAACACTTATTTACCAACTCAACAAATATAGCTAAGATGGCCCTTTGAAACATTGGAGGAGCGTTACATAGCCCAAAGGGAAGAACCCGATATGCAAATGTTCCCCAAGGGCAGGTAAAGGTCATCTTATCTTGGTCTTCTGCTGCTACCTGTATCTAGTTGTATCCACTAAATCTATCCAAAAATGAAAAATATTTCCTCCTAGCCAAGTTATCCAACACCTGATCCACGAATGGCAGGGGGAAATAATCTCTACGTGTTGCTTTGTTAATCTCCCTATAGTCTACACACACTCTCCACTTCCCATTCTTCTTTGGAACTACAACCAAGGGTGACACCCACTTGCTATCAGAAATTGAGTAGATAAATCCTACCTGTAAGAGTTTATTAATCTCAGTTTTAACGATGTCTTTGAGAGCAGGATTGAGTCTCCATTGTGGTTGGCGAATAGGTCAAACATCCTTAGTATAGATATGATGCGTACACACACTAGGGTGTATTCCCCTCATATCTATATAGTCCCAGGCGAACACTTTAGATCTATTCACCAAGGTGTCAAACAATCTTTGTTCTTCTGTCTCAGTCAACCAACTATTGATGTTCAAAGTACTTCCTAGGAGCAACATAATGCTTTTGACTCTCAGATGGTTGGATGTGACAGTGTACATGGGTCTTATCAGGGTGTTAAGAGGACAGTTGTGAGGTACAATTTTATGAAGTCGGGCAACATTTGCAAAGAAATGGCGAGTTCTTGGAATTAAGTTCATCAAAGGATGATGTAATCTGATGAAACTGGCACTGCCAAATTTTGCATGATCTATGTTGATTGGGTGTCCTAGGATTTCTTCTACATCTGACATTTCCTCACTGCCCGAATCCATGGTAAGATTTTCGACGTCATTTTCCAATTCATCCTCTAATTCTTCACCATGTTTGATAACTACCATGGCCAGTGAAGCCAAAATTTCCTGTCTGTTGGGGCTTTCTAGTTCATCAGCCCATACTTTATTATATTCGGTAGGCTTGGCAGGAGGATACCAAAACAAGTGTTTGCTATCAGATCCATGTGAGATGGTCATTCCTCCCTCCCTACAGTCAATTTTGGCTGCAACAGTAGTCAACCATGGTCGTCCTAGAATTATTGGATAACTATCCTTGGGTGTAAGGGACTCAATTATCTGGAAATCTACTGGGTATTCCCATCCATCCACCTTAACAAGAATGTTTTCAATGATGCTCTTGGGAATAGCTATGGATTGATTTGCCATCTATAAAACTATAGTTGTGGGCCATAGATCATTAAGTCCCAATTTTTCCATCACATCAATAGTCATTACGTTAATGGTTGCTCCAAGGTCCACTAAAGAATTAGGTATTGCTACCTCATTAACTATTACTATGATGAGCGGACTACCTGGATCATCATATTTTGGAGCAGTGGTCATTCCAACCAACAAATCAACTAGATACCCATTTATGTGGACAGTGTTAATTTATTTCAGTTTTCTCCCTGGGGTCTTGATACACAACTTTTTAATCAACTGCTTTAACTCAGGGATCTCTTTAATCATCTATAACAAGGGAACTTCAATCTACAATTGTTTAATTTCTTGTATCAATGTGGTTTCAATGGGTGAAGTCATTTCCGAAGCATCTTTCATAGGAACTAGTTTTAGTCACTTCAGAAAAGGTGCTTTGATTTTGTCTTTAGGCACGGGATCCTTTGGAAATTTAGTTGGAGACCGACCCCCTCCTCCTGAGGTGGGTCGGAGGCTCTAGTTGACGTTGGCGGGTCGAGCTGATGTCGTGTAGTGTCTGGGATTTGTTCTACATATGTGGGTGTTATGGTGGTTTTATCAACATACTTCTTGATAGGTTCTTCTATTATTTCTTCAATAGTTGGCTGCGAAAGTGTTTTCTGAGACCTTAATTGCAAATTTCCATAGTGTATGGCATTAATTCTAGTGACATTTTTTTGTTTGGCAGAATATACCAGCATATTTGGGTGATTGTTCTTTGGGTTCAGAACTAGTTGCGCTGAAAGTGGTGGCTGGTTAACTTGTTCATTTTGTTGTGTATTCTGGGGAGGTGGTAGAAGATTTTGTTGTTGAGTAAGAATTCTTGTAGGGCCAATGTAAAACTAATGCTGAGGTTGATTCCATTAAGGAATGGGATTTTGAGGGTACCACAACTGTTGAGGCTAATTAGGCCACTGAGGGTTACCCCAAGATTGATTTGCCCATTTTGGTGGTCCCTAGGGATAGGTTCCCCAATTAGGGATTACTGGAGGTGGTTCTTGAGGCCAGGGTGTTTCCCATTGATTATTGTGCCAATTTGGTTGGTGCCTCCAATTAGGATTAGAGTTTTGGCCATAGGAAAAATTGCCTCTAGTCCTTTGATTGACAACGTTCACTTCTTCCTCGATTGGGATTATTCTTTTCTTGGAATTTTTAATGGCATTTAGTAGCTCACACTGATAGGTGGGGTGATTCTTGTCACACACTTGACAAACATCAATCCTATCAACTTTGTCCAAAGGGCATTCTCGTAGCAAATGTTTGTTTCGACACCTGGGACAATAAATGGACAAGGCTTCAGGATCTCAGATTTTAGCCTGTATGCCATCTAAAGTACTATTTAATTGGATGAGAATGTCAATCTTAAAGTTGGTGAGATCTTCACAAAGTTTTCTGATGTCATTGCAACCTTTAAAGAGAGTGGACTTCCCGATTCCTCCTTGAGTTCGAGAGAAATTCTGACACAATTCCATAATATCATCCAGTCCTAGTTGGGACATGTCTCCTTTTCCCATTAAGTCCAAGCTCCTCTGAGCTTCAACATCGAAAAATTTAAGGAATAAGGTCTTCAGAATATCAAAACTTATGGCTTCTCCACCACAACATTTAGATAAGAAGATAAACCTATCTAGGTAATCCTCTAAAATTTCATCCTTATTTTTCCTTACTTTGAACAAATCTTCTTTCCTATCACTGACCCTGTAGTAACTTTGGTACTTCTCCAAAAAGACAGATTCCATTTCATCCCAGGAGGTTATTGACTGAGAAGATAATCCCATAAACCAGTGCATACCTAAGTCTTTCAGAGTGGAAGGGAAAAGCTTTAGTTTTTTATTATCATTCTTGTATTCATATGTCTGACACAAGACTTTAAACTCAAATAAAAACTGATTAGGGTCCTCAGTAGACAAACCTTGAAAAGTTGGCAAGAAGGCCGACGAGATATTTTTCATTGTCATATTGTCATCTGCATCAATAGCAATGGGATAAGTGAAGTTGCATGGTGGTGGTGGAGGGTCATCATTGTTGTTGGTGGCATTTCTATGGTCACCCATGATGTTGAAGGGGATGAGATCCTCTTCCGAAATTTGCTTAGTTGGGCAAGGTTTTGGGGTTTGCAAAGGAATATACTCTTCTACAATTATATATTCTCTTTCTAGGGTGTGTGGGAAGGTCTCAGGTTGACCTTGTTCGGTCAATTCTTCAGTAATTTCTTGGTCTGAGTTGCCTTCCTCCCAACCTCTTGTTGGTACGTCGATTAGGGGTTTTTTGGTATGAATCTTTTGTGGTGGCCTCATTTCCTGACCATGCAGAAAAGAAGCCAAAGGGCTATTTCTATCCCTAAAAGAGGTATTCAAGATATCTCCTACTAACACTAGAAAGAGGCTTCCCTGACAACGATGCCAAAAAGTGATAGGCTGTCGTTAGGTCTTAACACTTTAGTTAATAAACACATTCATATATCGACCAGGTAGTGTTCAAAGGTTGTATGCAATAGAAGGTATATCAACTACTTCTCTCTCAGGTTTCCTAAATACCAAATAGTTGAATAAAACTTCTAAACTAAAGGGTCTCTAATCTTGAAAGTAGTAAATCATCTATATAGAAAGTTGGAAGTAATTTAAACTAGAAAGCAAAAAACTATAAATCTGAAAAGCATCACCACTAAGCTAGAAAGCATGGAAATTATTAATCTAAAGAATGCATAAATTTCCGAAGACGTAAAATAGGTAAAGAAACTAGGAAACATTTATCTAGTGCCAAAGATAACAATCCAATAACAAGCATAAGAGATTTAACAAAAATAATTGAAGGAAGGTGCTCCAGAACTTTAGATACTAAACTTAGAGACTACAAACTTAGCTACAACCTGCAGGATTGACACTAACAGTATGACACACATTTGAAAATGAATTCCAATATTAATTTTTATCTATTAAAGAAAAGTATAGAATGAAAAGTAAGATACTTATCTATCTATCTATAACCTTTGAGTTGCCAGCTCTCGGGTGTCTACAACTATCTCAAATCACATGCACTTGAAATCTCCAAGTTACTTCATTCAAAGGACTCTATTCACATTGATTAGTAATTCAAAGAGTGTCGGGAAAACTCATTTTTATTCATATGATAGTTTTACTCAAAAATACGTATTGGCAGCATAACGATATATTTCTGTCCAGTCATCATTTGCAACAGTTACATGTTTTTATATGAAAGTGGCTAACAAAATCCTACTTTCCAGTCGATAAAGTCTTTAACAGATTGTCAACAACTAATGGACTTAAAAGCCCATGACATGAAATATTAAAGAGGCTCACATGAGCCATAAATTTTTTGAAATTGAAAATAACAGAACTATGAAGACTCGGCCCATAACATTTGCTCCTTAAATTTCGGCGCTCGCTCGCTTGTTTTCAAAAGTGTTAAGATCCACGTTCATTTCCCTTTTGATTGGAATGGTGGAATGGTGGAATGGTATTCGAGAGTGGAAGTTGACTCGTGAAATGCTCAAGAACTAAACCATTATATCAACATAAGTTAGCTTAATTTGACTAATTCCAAGAAGTAATTTTGTATATTTATTCCATAAAAGAGAGCAATTATTTATCCTAAAGGTAATTAATTGGAAGGGTAAATTGGGTTGAAAGGTTTAGATTTGCATATTGAGTCCATTATGTTGATGACATCATAGTAATGTCCCTTCGGTGCTTTGGCGATAAAGGGTATGACCTAGGATCACAAATTGGGATGCCTTTTTAACAAAGGTCTTTTTAAGGTTCAAGGTGATATCAAATGGGAGGGTTTCTTTGCTTTGGTAGGCAAAGATGTCATGGTACCATGGGGATTTAGGACTGACAATGACACACATGAATTTTGATTCAGGGATCTTGAAAGTTGGTACGAGAAGTTGTTCTACCAAGAATTCACTTTAGAGAATGTTTTTTGACATGTCTAGCAGTGATTCGATTGTTGCCACGATGTTTGCTACTCTGTTATTCATGTGAGAAATTTGCTCAAAAGTTGTCTATAAAAAGGTTTTTGAGACTTTCCACCATCTTTTTGTAAGGGGTGAGCTTGTCATCCTTAATTTGATAGTCATCATTGACTTGGTTGATAACCAACTGTGAGTCTCCATAGAATTTCATCTCTTTGTATTTTCCATTGAACCACTATCCTTAGACCTATGATTAGGGCTTCATACTCAACAATGTTTTTATTACAAGGGAACAACATTCAATATGACTTTGGAATGTAATCACCTTGAGGGGTGATGAGAAGAATACCTACTCCTGATCCATGTTGGGTGAATGATCCATCAAATTACATCTTCCACTGAGCTGTGAGATTGATAAGGAACATTAATTCATCAGGGAGCTCAGATATCAGAGGGTTTTCAACATAGATAGGTGATTTTTATAGTTGTTCTATGATCACTTGTACTTTGATTTCCTTGTGCTCTACATAATCTATGGAAAATTCTATTAATATCATCACCCGTTTGGCAATTCACCCTGTGAGAGTGGCTTTGGATAATAGGTATTTCAATGAGTCAATTTTGGCAATAAGTTTGATTTGATGTGACAACATTTAGTTCCTGAACTTTTGTGAAGCAAAAAATACTGCTAAGCATGCTTTTTAATAGGTGAATAGTTCATTTCATAGCCCACCAAAGTCCTACTGATGTAGTAAATAGCTCTTTCCTTTCCATTTTCATCATTTTGTTCCAGTAGAGCTCGTAGTGCTACTAATGTTGCTGAGATATATAAGATAAGTAGTTTGTTTGGTATTGGTGGCATGAGCACTAGAGGTGTTAGTAGATAGTCTTTGATCTTTTGGAAAGCTTTATCACACTTCTCATCCCACTTGTAAGTTATCCCTTTATGGAGAAGATGCAAAAAAAGGGTGGATTTTATCTGATAGCTGCACTATGAACCTCTTGATGGACTGCAATCTTCCTTGTAACCCTCTCATCTACTTTAGTGTTTGTGGTGGTTCTGTTGGACTCAAGGAACACTCAGAGGGGGGGTGAATTGGTGTTCAAAGAGATTTAAACTTCAATTCAGATTATAAACCATCTACAACATTTAAATAGAAGTAAAGATGCAAGCACATGAAAGAAATAATCAAAACACCATAACACCAAATTTTTTACATGGAAACCCTGTTAGGGGAAAAACAACAGTGGAGATTAATCCACAATTTATACTTTTTTAAAAGTATGAAGAAAAAGGGAATGCACATGCATTCAAGCACACTGCCTAGAGCTCACTACTCAAAATAAGGAAGACTCACTACCTTACAAAATGTTTGGATTACAACAAAATGTTGAAATGAGAAGATACATCTACAAATGCCTGGTTTCAGTTTCGGTGAAGCTCATGTACCAAATTCTGGACCTCTTGTCTGACTCTACACTTAGCTTTGCTCTACTTTGACTTAATTCTCAACAATCCTCTTCTACTCAAGCAAAATTCACTTAATTGATCTTCTGATATTCACACACATTTCCTCTACTCTATACACATACACACACACATCAAAATGAATTACTTGAACTCGCATATATATATATATATATAAATATATCCGCTAGTAGGAATTCAATTGCTATAAGTTAGCTTCAACAAAATATGAAATATTCTCCAACAGTCTGGTCAAATCACAAATAATATTTAATGCGCACCCAACAAAGTTAGCCAAACTATAGTAAGGACCCAAAACAAAATTATCTAACATAGAAACATTTAAATAATTACTCCTTATACATATGTGACACACTATATTCACTAAGTCGGCCACAATGAACAAATAAACAAAAAAAATCCTGCCAGATCTCCAAGCTCGTGCACTGATTAATGCAACGTCACAAAACTTACTAATAAGGTAACATATATGCTTAAAAAAATATCATGGGGATCCACAACAAAAAAATGATAATTCAGTGAAGCATACGAATCGAAAAACTACTCAGATACCCTATTCTTCATGCTTTCTGGTGGTAATACTTTGTTCTCTACTCTACTTGCCAGTATGAGAAAATTTTGATCTGCAGACCAAAGTAATGACTTCAGTTGCCATCAATGACAACACTAGAAGCCATATGCCAACAATATCCCCCTTTGGCATTGATGGAAACACTTAGTGAAAAATGGCTAAGTGTCAAAACCAAAAATACGCTGCCAAAACTCAAAATTTCAAAACATTGCTCCCCCTTTGAATGACAAGGCATTTTTCACAGCACTCTCTCTCCCTTTGACATCAATGAAAAAATTTCACTACTTTATCTCTCCCCTTTGATAATTAGAAATAGGATCAAAATTTGAAGCACTACAACTACTGTATAAGTCAGAAAATGATTTTGTACTTATCTTTCATTTCTGGAAGAAACTTCTTCCAAGCATCTACTGCAATCCCAATGATTAAGATCAAGTTGTTGTTTTCTAATGTCTAGTTGATGATCTAGATGAGGGATTCTGGAATTGTAATCGCTTGTTCTAACTTTTCTCCTTTCCTCAAAACCTCAATTAGCTACTCCAATATGCATTCAGTTAAATCCTTCACTTTCCAGAAAGTGTCCACAAGGGTGTTTCTAGCAAAGTGAACTTTTGCATGCTCAGTTTGCAACTCATGAATCCTTTTCTTTACTGTACCTTCCTGGTCCTGAAACATGTTATAATCTTGACCAATTTTGTTCAACTCACTTTCAATCTGCTCCAGCTTGTCCTTGTATTTCCCAACTACATGAGGCCAATGAAGACAATAATTGTAGATGTTATTTGCTGAGTTTATACATTGCCTCAACACATTCATTTTCCTTTTTAATTTGGTAAAGGATAACCTGAAATGCTCCTTCAAATGTAGAATTATTTCTTCCTCTTTCCTATCTTGAGACTCAAAGGCCATAGTTTCCCTAATACATTCAATCAAATCTTTAGGAAGTACATTCTGCAAACTTTCCAATTCAATGTTACTATGCTCAAAATAGCTGCCTTGAGTGCTCTCAATCAGGTCCTGCTCATATGAAGGTTTGTCTAACCATATATCAACAATCTTCTGCATCCCATCTTTTTCTTGAACAATATGTAGTATCTTTGTTTTGAATAAAGCACCTTCTTCTTCACTTCCTTCTACCATTTCTACATTCGGTTCAACCAATTTCGGGTCATCCCTTGGAGTGTACACATCAAAATATTCATTTGGTATATCCATAATTATCTGTTCTTTACCTTTTCCTTCAAATTTTGGAGACTTGTGTGCCGAAGGAGTGTCATCAACAAATTCTAGTACCCTTTTATGATTCCTTTCTATTTTACTAGAAGATGATCCAACTTGAAGTTCTTTTACCAGAATGGAAATGTAGCTAACTACTCCAAACTTTCCTAGTAATTCTCTAAAGAAATTTGCATAAACTTGCTCACAATTTTCTAGAGTATTAGAATGTTCAAAAATTTGCTTACAAACCGGTTCATTTTCCTTCCATACCACATTATCATTTTGAGGCAAGCAATTCAAAAAATACATCATGCTATCTATGATCAAAGTACCAAACCTGAAGGGGTAATCTGCATCCTTTGTCAGTTGCACATTTTCCATCAATTGATATTTTAGCAAACTACATAGGTCAAAGTCTTGATCCTCCATTATCATTTTATGAGATATGCAAATTGTGCCTACCGAGGTTGTGCCTTCCTCGTTTCTGAAGAAAATTTTGTATGAAATTCCATGTGCAATGTATCTTGTTATTAGATCTTTGATTGTTGAAATTACCAATGCTCTTTGATCTCCTGTTACTCCGGTTAGGGTTTCGACTTCCTTGTTCTGAATCAACTTCTTTTTCAGAATATCCCCAACATTGCATAATCCAGTTAAATTCCTAATCACTTCTTTCGAAATGAGATAGGGTTTATCCAAAATAAGAGTATCTTCATTCAATCTGTTCAAGATAAACCTAACAACTTCCACGTAATCAAAATAAGGAAACTCATTCCAAATGTCCAAACTTTTACATTTCGCACCTTCAAGCCACTTCAATTTTTCGACTGTCAACATATTTCTTACATCCCTGATCTTTCTACTGCTATATTCATCCAGATTCACAATTCCTTTGATTTGCTTCATTTTTCTTTTTGTATCGAACAAGTTTTTCTACTGAGTAGAAAATTCAAAATTCTACAAGCAACTGAAATACCTGATGAATTCATTGCAAAATTTACTTAACTCCTTCAAAATTATGCTGCAAAGGCTCTCCTTCTATTCTTCTTCAATGCAAGGTGACAAATGAGGGTTCCAAATACCCTTTTACAACTTTGCGCACCTAACCTTTTTACCACATTAAATGTTTTTCCCTAGGAGTTCCAGTAACCCTATTTTCTCAGACAACAAGAGAAGAATTCATCTGCAGACCTTCCAGATCTCAATTTTCTACATAAGTGATCACGAAAATATTTGTAGACTGATAGCACAACTATTGAAAATTTCCTGCATTCCAGTGCCAACTACTGATAGGGGCATAAAATATTTTTCTTGAAAAACTCCCCCTAAGCCAATGGTCTGAAATCAATTTCCGAAGGAATTACCATAAGCTGCTTCCCGTATGGGCTTATTTCCTTCATTATATTCACTCTTCTTTATCCATGTTTTCTTCATCTAATTTCTTATTTCTTCCATAGTCACTTTCCCTTTTCCTTTATCATCTTTCTGTGAAATTCTTCATTCATATACCAGACCTCTTCTATCCATGTTTTTGTTTCTACATAATCTTGCAATGTGACCAAATCTATTAAAGTTGTAGCACATAGGATTTCTTTGTCTAGACCATTCATTCCATTGATTTCCCTTTGATCTACATTGATTAGAAACATGCCCAAATCTTCCACATGTATAGCATTTAACATTCCTTACATTGACAGACATACTTCTGCATTCAATTGACTTATGATCAAACTTATTACAACTAAAACATTGACTAGGAAGTGATGGAATGCTTGAATTTATTTTACTTCTACACTGAGAAGCCATATGACCAAATTTATTACAAGCAAAGCAGTAACCATTAAAATTTTGAGCATTGGGTTGTCTTACCAGATATTTTCTACCTTTGTTCATTTGGATTTTTTGTTTGGAATCCTTATGTTCAAACCTAGAGCTTTCAACTTACTCATAGCCAATACCTCACTTATCATTTGCATCCTTTTGTCCTTTAGTCAACTCATCAAGCTTAGCAAAACTGATCTTGAACTTCTCCTTGTACTCATTTGCAGTAGTGAGTTCATCTCTGAGAATAACTATTTATCTTTCAAACTCTTGTTCATTATTTCTGGATTGTTGTAGTTCAATCTCTAGCTGAATGAATCCACTATTAACTCTACTGCATTCAGATTTTTCTTTTAAAGACTGGGCCAGATTTTCCTCATTCTTCTTTCTTTCTTCAATCTCCTTAGTTAGCTTCATTGCCATAGATTCCATATCAAGCTTTAGAGTAACATTGTTCCTAGCAAGTTTTTCACATTCTTCAGTTATTTCTTTTAGGGTTTGATTCAAATGAACATCTTCCAAGATTTCATTTTCTTTCTGCTTCAACTGATCACAAAGCTCCTTCCTCTTTTCTCTTGACTCATTGATTTTATCCTTTAATGATTGAATGAATTTTTCAACATCCTGAAGATTTGCTTTTAATTCCATGATTTCTACTTTATACTGATCAAGATCATCAAGTGCCACCATAAGTTGTCATTGAAGACCACTAGATTCCATTGTATTCCAAGATCCACCTCAAGCTATTAAATTTTTTGTAGAGGAACCTTGCTCTGATACCAATTTTTGGACTCAAGGAACACTGAGAGGGGGGTGAATCAGTGTTTAACAAATTTAAGCTTCAATTCAGATTATAAACCATCTACAACATTTAAACATAAGTAAAGATGGAAGCACATGAAAGAAACAATAAAAACACCATAACACCAAGATTTTTACGTGGAAACCCTGTTAGGGGAAAAACCACGGTGGAGATTAATCCACAATTTATACTTTGCTAAAAGTATGAATAAAAAGGGATTGCACATGCATTTAGGCACAGTTCCTAGAGCTCACTGTTCAAAATAAGGAAGGCTCACTACCTTACAAAATGTTTGGATTATAACAAAATTTTGAACTGAGAAGATACATCTACAAATGCCTAGTTTCAGTTTCGGTGAAGCTCATGTACCAAATTTTGGGCCTCTTGTCTGACTCTGCATTTAGCTCTGCTCTGCCTTAATTCTCAACAATCCTCTTCTGCTCAAGCAAAATTCACTCAACTGATCTTCTAATATTCACACACACATCTTCTTTGCTCTATACACATACACACACATCAAAATTAATTACTTGAACTCACATATATATCTGCTAGCAAGAATTCAATTGCTATAAGTCGACTTTAGCAAAATATGAAATATTCTCCAACGGTCGGGTCAAATCACAAATCATATATAATGCACACCCAACAAAGTCAGCAAAACTATAGTAAGGACCCCCAAAAAAATTATCTAACATAGAAACATTTAAATATTTACTCCGTATACATCTGCGACACGCTATATTCATTAAGTTGGCCACAATGAGCAAATAAGCAGAAAAACATCCTGTCGGATCTCCAAGCTCGTACACCAATTAATGCAACATCACAAAACTTACCAATAAGGTGACATATATGCTTAAAAAACTATCTTGGTGATCCACAACACAAAATGATGATGCGGTGAAGAATACAAATTGTCAAACTACCCGGATACCTTGTTCTTCATGCTTTCTGCTGGTAATACTCTATTCTCTACTTTGCCTGTTGGTATGAGAAAATTATGATCTGCAGACCAAAGTAATGACTTTATTTTCCATCAATGACAACACTAGAAGCCATATTCCAATAGGTTCCATGTATAAGATGGATTTTGTCTTTGTTGGATTAATTTCTATCCCTCTTTGCGAGACGATATAGCTGAGGATTTTTCCTAGTGTGACCCAAAAGACACACTTTTTTGGATTTATCCTTACTTTGTATTCTTCCAGCTTGTCAAAGATGGATCCTAAGACTTGTATGTGCTTACTTATTTTCTTTGATTTTTCCAAAATATCATCCACATAATCTTTGACTATTTTTTGGATCATGTCATGGAAGATGAGGGTCATTGCCCTTTGATAGGTTGCTCCTACATTCTTTAGCCCAAATGACATTACGTTCCAGCAATAGGTTCCCCATGGAAAAGTGAATGTAGTTTTTTGTTGATCCTCCTTGGCAATTATGATTTAATTGTAGCCTAAAAAACCATCCATGAGCGACAACATTTGATGCTCAGCTATTAAGTCTATAATAAGGTCGATATTAGGGAGAGGGAATCATCCTTTGGGCACACCTTGTTTAAGTCTTTGAAATCAGTGCATATTTTGATGCCCCTAGTGGGTTTTGAGAATGGTACCAGGTTTGAAACCAACTCAGGATAATCTATTAGTTGGATAAATCCAATGTCAAGAAGATTTTGTAACTTGAGTTTGACCAAGAGTGCTATCTGAGGGTGCATCTTCCTTAATTTCTGCTTTACTGGCTTGGCCTCAAGATAGACTGTGAGATGATGCACAACTACTTCTGGATCAAGCCCCGACATATCTATGTATGACCATGCAAAGTTAGGTTTTTGCTCTTTCAGGAATACTGCCAAGTTCTTCTGTTCTTCGTCCAACAAGGATTTGACAAAGAAAGTGATCTTAGGTGCTTCTTCAGTACCCACATTGATTGGTGTGGCCTTTTTTGCTAGTACTGCTAACTTTTCCAGATGCATTACACTAAGGGGGAGCTTGAATCCCTCATCCTTAGAAGCTAAGAGAAGTTTTCACCATCGGATGCATCCTTTGTTTTTACTTTTTTAGGATCAGAAAGTGCCATAATGGTTTTCACTTAAAGATTTGCATGTTAGTTGCATTTCGTAACCTGCTTTATGATTTTCCCATGGTAATTTGTTATAGAGTCCCATGAATTCTGAGATCACTTCATCATTTTTGAATAAATCAAGAATTGGTGGTCCTTGTTGGTCCATGTCAATGAGTTGTGGGTGGACTAGAAATATTTTCATTGGTTGGTCACTTGGAGTAAAGGATGTAATGGATTTTATGAAGAGGGAGTTGTTTTCAAACAGGTCAGCAATATCTAGGGGGAAGTCATCTAAGATTGTATCACATGATGTAGGTAAGGAAGAGGAAGCCTCAACTCGTTTAGCGAAAGTAACTTTGCCAATAAGGGTAGCCTTGCTAGTATTACAACCTAAGCCAAGTTTCTTTAGTCATTTCTTAGGAATGATGGGTTCTAGTAAACCATTATCATTCTATCCTAGCTTTGCATTCTTGTTATATCCCATTCCCTTCATTAGCTACAAGCCATTTTTATCATCTTCCATAGGAAGAGTGAGGACAAGTCGCTCATCTTGATAGAGGAGTTTAGAGATATCATCCTCATTGACATCTTCCTGATTCAAATCCCCCCACTTGATGAAGGTAGTAGTTGCCATCTTGATAGTTTCAGGCTCTTTTCTATTAGATGTAGGTTTCCCATGAGATTAAGGAGAAATAGGGAACTCTCCTAAGACAAAGGTGTTCTTCAGT
This sequence comes from Sequoia sempervirens, assembly GCA_007258455.2. Lineage (NCBI taxonomy): Eukaryota > Viridiplantae > Streptophyta > Pinopsida > Cupressales > Cupressaceae > Sequoia > Sequoia sempervirens. The sequence goes on along the minus strand of VDFB02288744.1, from coordinate 120,385 downwards.
AGCTTGTAGTTCCCACAACCATCATCTTGGATCATTGTTTTGATATCACGTATGTTTTGCACAATGGGTGCCTTTGTTTCAGAAGTAGATGCAATGGATGAAGGGTCAACAAATGAGGTAGAAGGAACTTGGCCTCAAGATTTTTGCAGTAGTAAAAAGGCTGAGGATCTCCATGGATAGTAATCTCTCTGCCCTCAAAAGGAAACTTTACACATTGATGATAAGTCAAGGTGACAACTTTTAAAGCATGGATCCAATGTTGGCCAAGCAGTATGTTGTAGGGAAGATCAAGGTCCAACACTTGACATGTAGTTTCTATGATGAGCGGGACCACTTGGATGGGTAGTGCAATGATACCTTGTGATACTCGTTCTTGGTCGTCATATGCCCTGATGGTGGTACTCGTTGTCTTCTCAATAGTATCCTCTGAATAACCTAGATTTTTGATTAGTTGAAGGGTAAAAATGTTCAATCCATTACCTCCATCTACTAAGACCCTTTTGACCTTGTTCTTATGAATGATAACCTAAAGGTGTAAAGCAAAGTTATGAGATGGATGTGATGGTAGGTCTTGCTTGGAGAAGGTGAGAAGGGGATTAGTGATATGGCCTACCATAGCTTGAAACTGATTGGTATCAATTTCCTCAGGAATGGATGACTCTGATAAAGCTTTCTCCAAGATTTCCCTATGTGCGGGTGATAGCCTTAATAGTTCTAAGATTGATATTTGTGCAGGGGTCTTCTTAAGCTGCTCTAAGAGATTGTACTTGCTGGTACTTGCTATTGGTTGGGTAGGTTGTGCCCTAGATTGAGGTGGGAATCCTTGGATGGTGAATTTACCACATCGTGTGGTGACTCCACACTCTACACTATGCCCTTTGGTGGTGATGATAGTGATGACACTATCACAGGAAGCAACTACGTTGGAATAGGTATATTTGTGTAATCCTTAGTTTTCCCAATGTTGTTTGTTTTGTTATGATTTGGCATAGGGTTCTTGTATATCTTAAGATCATGATTCCCAGTTGGTACCTCAATAGATATGGTGTTGTTCTCTATGAGGTATTGGATAATGTTTTTAGCCTCATGCAGTTTGTTTTTTTGTGTCCTTTGATTTTGTGAAAGTCACAAAGGTCGTTCTCATTGTACCAGGATGGTTTCTCTTGTGGTTCTTGGTAGTTTTCAAAGTTGGGAAGTGTGATTAGATTTGAATCTACCAAATTTTTCATGATAGTTTTGATGGGTTCAGATAACTGTGTGTACTTGCATTTAGCATAGTTGTTGTTAGGGGTTCACCTTTGCATTTCGGTGTTCTTGTTCTGAGGAGGTGTTTTTTGCTACATAGTTGGTTGAATGTTAGCAACTTGAGTGTTGTTTGGCCTAGGAGCACTTAGGACTAGTTTAGAATCTACCACACCATCATTTGTTACATTATTGTTCTTATCCTAGACATGAGGTTTATCATTTGAACTGGTTGATGGGTGGTTGTCTTTGTATGCTTGAGTATTTCCTTATGAGATTAGAGCTCTCTCGATGTTAAGGGCTCTAGGGAAAAGCTCATCACAATATGTGATGCACTGCATTTTCAAGTGGAAAGATAAATTTGGATGTAGATTTGCTATGATGATTTTCTCTTACTAGCTCTTTGTCTCCACTGTTGCAAGAAATAAGCAAAATTTTCCCCTTTGTTTTGTCTGAGAGTGTACAATTCCTCTAGACTGATGTCCATGTCAAGATTGAAGGAGAAGTGATCGATGAATTAATCAGTAATTTCTTGAAAGGTTTTGATATCGGGAGGCAGATGAGAAAACCAATCCATGGTTGAACCTGTTAAACTTCGAGGGAAGAGGCACATTAAATATGAATCATTGTAAGCTACCTCCATGCACATGACGTTAAAATCCTTGACATGGTCCACTTGACTTCCTCTCCCTTTACATTTATCAAATTTGGGGATTTCAAAACTAGGAGGGAATAAAACCATTGGTATGTTTTGGTCAAATGGATATGGACACAAGTTTCGTGTATGGGGCTTCTTTGACTTACCCATGCGAAGGTCCTACATTTCTTGTGATAGTGCCCTAAATTGTGGTGCTATATCATCTTATGGGTTTGGTGGAGGAACATATGGTGGGATGATGGATAAGTTGTATGTGGGATTTTGATATGATGATGTATTGTATGGGGTGTAGGATTTGGTGAAGGTGATTGGGGTATCGATGTAAATGTTCCTAATGCATTTGGATTTATGATGTGCAATTGAGGATTATAATAGGAACCTTGTTGTTGTTGGGAATACTATTGAGCTAGTAAGACTTGTATTTGAGCTTGTTGTTGTTGTTGGACCACTAGGGCTTGCTGTTGGGCCTACTATTGTTGTTGTGCTACTAAAGTTGTTTGATGGGCTTGATGTTGTTGTTGTGCTAAGGCTGCTTGCTATTGTTGTTTTTGTTGTGTTACTAGGGATGCTTCTTGTTGTTTTTGTTGTGCTGCTAATGTTTCTTACTGTTGTTGTTGTGCTAAGGCTACTTCTTCTTCTTGTTGTTGTTGTTGTTGCTTGTTGTTGTGCCACTACGACTTGCTAATAGGCTTGTTGTGCTTGCTGTAAGGCTAGGGCATGTGGTTGCAATGTGGGATCAGGTGGTTGTTGGGACATCAGTGGAGTGTGGATATTGATGTTTTGAGTGGGTAATGGATTGGTGATGAGAGGTTGGGGATTCCCTTGGTTTAACATTCCTTGTAAGATAGTGGATTGAGGTGGATGAATGTATGTTTGAGATCTTGTTTGATTTTGCATAGTAAAGGAGACTGTGGGAAAAGATGAGGATGATGTCATTAGATTGTGTGATGGAAATGACACACTAGGAACTTGAGTCCATTGATTAAAAAGGTTTCTTTGTCCCATGTCTTGAGGATTCCCTTGTGTTAGGGATGTAGATAATGTATTACCTGTGTTGACAAGATTTGTTACCAAGGGATTGCTTTGAGATGGGTTGATAATGGATGGGATGGATGTGTTTTGTGAAACCAATGGTATAGATGAACCAATTGGAGGATTAGGTAAATATGTCCCTATCTGCATTAAGGGTTGACACTGTGGAATGGTACTAGAATTCCTTTGCATGCTATTTTGAGACATTTGGTCTATACTACTTTGCGTGATGGTGGGCCCACTTGTGGTACTCATGGGTATGGATGAAGTTCAAAAGGGTTATATGGTGGGCCCAATTGTGGTGGGCCCATTGGTGGGACCACTTGTGGTGGGCCCACTTGTGTCCTCGATATGTGGAGGTCGTGGTGGAATAATGAAGTTCAAAAGGGTTATATGGTTGTTTGGGATCTTCAGGAATGGGAGGAGCACCAAAGGTAGGTGTCCACATGGTTGTTTGGGATGGAGGATTGGTATTGAGGGTACCCACAAGTGTGCTGCTCTCAAATGGAAGAGTTAGACCAAAGTCCTTGGCAAGAATAGTTGCAAGATTGGGAGTGGATGTTTGAGTTAGCCCTGGTGATGGATTTGTGAAGTTGTGTGTCAAATTTTGTGTAATAAATGATGGGGAAAAAGGAGCTACATTTTTAAAGGCTTGATTTTCCATAATTTCCTCCCTAGTAAGTTCAAGGGGATTGTTCATGATGTATTCTATCTCATATGGTCCTGATGGTGATGAAGGTTGTTGTGATGGGGTAACTTGACTTCTCAAATCAAATTCTAAAGGATTTGGATCACTTGAGGTAATGTAACTTTGGGTTTCTTCATGATTCTCTTGTGTTGTGATCTCATCTTTACCATAAATTTTGTGTCAATTTTGGGAGAGTTGTGTTGTGATTTGTAATGTTTGAAATCTCTAGTTGACTCAAATCTAGGTAAAAGGGAAGCTCTAAGTCTTTTGGAAGCAATGGTTATAATGGGGGATGAAAATATGTGTGATGTGGAGAGTGATCTTTGCAAACGTTTTGGGACAACACTTTTGACTTAAGTTTGAATTTTTGATGTTGGGATATCTAAGATGTTGATGAACTTATAAATGTTTAGAATAGACTCATGACCTTCAAGATGAACTAGTTCAAAGATGATAACTAACTTGTATAAATGCTGGAAAAGGATACATTTCACATACAAATTAGGTAAGCTAGGGGTTGGTTTGATACATGTTTAAGTCACAAAGTGTTGGTGTATTTGAAATTTTTGCAAAGTTTGGTGAAGTGAAGGATGAAATTTGATGGAGGGGTGAGTGAAATGTTTGACCCAATGTGGACCTAAAGTGAACCTTTGTTTGACAAGACCAAGGTAGTGAGACACATGCTATACCTTTAAAGCTTTCAAATCCTAAAGACTTTAATGTTTATCTGGGAAATTGAAAACGTTGGAAAAGACCAGGATTTTGATAGTAATAGAAGGAATACAAGTTAGTATTGTTCCTTGAAGAACGTTTGTAGAAGTTGTATACCAACCTAGTTCTGGTTTCATGAAGTTCCAAAAGGTGTTTCTTGAGAGCTTTTGGACTAATGTGTCTAAGTTTGAAATGATGACTTTTAGACCCTACTTTAGGGATATTGACTTTGTGTGAGATCATTTAGAAAAAATTCAAGTTTATGGAAGAAAGGAATATATTTATTTCCATGTGGGTGGTGGTAATATGGGCCTTCTAGCCTCAATATCAATTTGTTCCTCTTCTTCGTCTAATATTGTTGCTGCGTTTCTTCACTAGGTAGGTGTTTCTTTTGTTTCAAAAGTGAAGCTTCTCAAACTACTAATGAGGTTGGTTTGTTCTCCATTAATGAGTTCAAAGTTTGGTTGAATGCTAGCACCTACAAGATCAGGTTGTTCAACAGGAGCAATCAGTCTCCAAATATTCATGTGGGGTTCAATTATCATTTTATCTTGATCAAGTTTTCCAAACTAAATGTTTAAGTCAAAAACATCATAACTTTCACAATGTCCATTTGTGAGAATCATAAGGTTGAATTCATAATTGCCTATGTTGTGTTTGGAAAATATGGATTGAGATATAAGTCAAGATATTTAGAAATCTCTAAGGATAGAAATACTTAGGAAAAACTGTAACATCAAGGCTTTTTCAAAAGATATCCATATTTAAGCCAATGTGTTTGAAATTTTGAGGAAGATAGTGAATGTTTGTATATAACCTTTTGGAACCAAGCAATGTATTAAACTAACTCACAATCATTTTTTACAATCCTAGGTTTGAAATGGCCATACTTGTTGAGTCCCCACTCGAATTTCTCCAAACACTAAGATATTGTGAATAGTTAGAGTTTTGGTGACATTGGCTCCCCTCCACGACACACACTTCTCGGGACCACCAAATCTCAAAATCCTAAAGATCCTAAGGATTTTTTGTTTCAACAATGAATAGTATAAATGTGGGGCATATTTTGAATGACCATTCTTGCACCATGTATTTAAGGATTTTTGGCAACTAAACAATTTGGATCTTAGTAAAAAACCAAGAACACCCAGCTGTATACACGCTCGCTTTTCCACTTAAGGCATGGTACTATGTGCAGTATGTTATATAGTCCAGGATAGAAGGTACTTTCTCATAATTACCCAAACTTTAATATAGCTCGCTAGTAAATGTGCTTGAAGAACTTTCCTATGAGTTTCCCGTTGCGGGGTGTGTCTCATAGTAAGCCCTCTCTTAAGGGTGACACAAAGCATAAAAGTTTACTTAAGTATTTCTCTTCACCCAAGATCACACAAAGTGCAAGGGGATTTGATACATAATTTAAGTGCACACAAACAATGAAGTACACTTGGAGTGTTTCTCTTCACCCAAGATCACACGAAGCGTAAGGGGATTGGATACACACTACAAGTGTGTCACAACAAAGCAAAGAATGATTCATTTTACCGACTAAAGCTAAGATAAATTTATTTTATGCACCAAACAAAATGTTAAGTTGCCTCTGTTCAATTTTAAAACCCAAAAGACAATGATAAAATGAGGGTTCAATTTTAGTCCTGATTGAGCGTTTGTTTTAAACCTAAATGAAATTTAGTGAGGTCCTAGAGAAGAAAGTAAAAAACATAAGGAATTGGGTTGTAATTTCTCCAATGTGTCAAACGCTTGTTACAATCATAAAATCTTAAGATGAGAATGCTTCTTCACACTAGCTTCGCATCGTTCAACCTACAAAACCTTGTTAGTCTAACAACTAGAACAATGTTAGAAGTGCATTAGTAATCTGATGAAATGAGAAAATTAAAGCACACGCTGAAAAAACGATCGTTAAAATTCTTACCCAAGTTGGGCATGACTATTCACGATAGCATCGCTCTGGTGATCAAGGGTGTCACTTTGTAGAAAGAACAGGGAGCACGATAGCATCACAATTTGGTTGGGCATCGCTCTGGTGAACTAGGTATTCACTTTCCAGAAAGAACAGTGAGTAAAATAGTGTGGCAATTTTGTCGAGCATCACTGTTTTCAAATCTTTGATACCTCTATATAGTATTAGTGTTGCTATTTGTTTAATCAACATCGGTGCATTTAATAGGTGTCATTGTTTGAAATGATGATAACGTTGCTGAAATTGAATTAGGAATTGCTATTTCCTACAAAAGTCAAAATGAATGAAATTCACGATAAAATTGATTAAATTAATAGGTTGCCCTCCTTCTAGTGCCATAATGTCGACCGAGGATATCAGTGTGAGGATGATTACACTTGATCCATGATGAATTGAAGCATAACATAGCCAATAATACTCAAAAACAATATCAATCAAATTGAAAGTTAAGCTAAAAATTAATTGATATGAAGCATTCTAAATATAAAAACATTTAAATGTCTACTCTAACCCATTTAAAACTTATCTTGTTTTGGAATTGGTGTCGTGTTGATGTGAAACAACAACCCTTTCCCAATCCTGTGATTAGTGAGCTTGTTTCAATCGATTCTATTGAAGAGAATCGATGAAACTGTTGTGGTATGTGGATGAAAACATGATTTATGCTAAATTACACATGATGCAAGCTAAATTAACATGATTTTATGCTAAAAATGATCTAAGTATGCAAAATATAAGCTAATCTAAGTGGATTCTAAGCTAAAAGATTCAAACCCTAATTTATAAACAAGCTAAGATGGATGCATGGAAGCCATTAATGGAAGGTTAAAATTAATATGCAACTAAAAATGAACTAAAATATGCTAAATGTGAGTAAAGTATGAGTGTGAGTATGAGTGAATTCAACAACATAAGTTTGCGATTGAAATATGGATCCATTTGTCTCCAAATAGTGTTCTATTTATAGGAGAACAAATGAGAAATGAAGGGTTGAGATCAAAAATATCAATCAACGGTCAAGGATGAAAGAAAGAAGAGGCATGGATCATGGATTCTCATCAACAAGTGAAAGTGCAAGATGAGATTTAATCAAGGGTTCTCATTCCTTCCAAAAAAGAACACTTTTGACCTATATAAGAGGTCAAAAGTTAACTTGCACAAGAGGTTTCAAGTTTAGCTTGCTCAAGAAGCCAAGTGAGAATATCCATTTTTCAAATGATTGGAGGAGAGAGAATATGCATTGGAATATTCTCATGGGTGAGAAAAAAGGTTATTTAGTTAATTAAAACTAAATTAAATTGTGAAAAGGAGGAATATTGTTTTGGAATATTCCTTTGTAAGTGGGATGAATTGGATTAGTTAGATAATTGCTAATTAAACAAGGGTTTAATCATGCAATTACAAGATTTAGAGGAATAAAGTGATATTCATTAAATTAAATGATTTAATGAAAGGGGGAAGGTGAAATGACATTTAATTGAATAACTTAGAGTTATTTGATCAAATAAGAAGATTTAGGGAATTAAATTAAATAGTTCAATTTATTTAATTTAATGAGATGAAATGTTAGCGTGAAAGGGGTGAATTAACCAGATTAAATGCGTTAGGTTAATAGACAAAAATGATGTAATTAATTAAATGGCTAGGCTAATTTAATTAATTAAGTGAAAAGATGATGGGTTTTGAGAGGAAATGATGTTAGTATACCTGATTCAATTATATGATATCATTCAGGACATTTTTTAGTGTCTACAGGTGTACCTGATTTGAGTTAGGTTCCAAAGGTGATTTTTCTGAAGCTTCAACTATAGCTTCCTCATCCTCCATCTTTGTAATTTGAGGGGATGAAGTTCCACCAAGTTGTTTTCCTGGCCTGAGGTGGACATCACTCACCTCTAACCCATAAGTGGGGTATTCCATAGCTTTGTTAGTATAAGCCTATTGAACGCGATTAGTGTTAGGGTTAGGTGTAGGTTTGGGCAGGTATTTGTGGTTTTTTGGGTGGTTGGTATGTAATATTTTATGGAGTCGTTAAAGCTTATTGTTGTGGTGGAGGAAGGAGCATAGGCTGTTGGTAGTTCATATTTTGTTGTTGCCATTGTTGGCCTTTTTTCTATTGAGGTTGCCACTGATTCTACTTAGTTGGTCTTTGTGGATTATAATTAGAACCTTGGAAATTTTTTATGGCCAAGAGTTTGGATTTTGGTTCCAATTTTTCTGAGCTTGTGGCCATTATTGAGGGTTCTGCCATTGGTTTTGGTTTGCTTTCCAGAGCTAAGAGTTCCAAGTAGAAATTTTTTGATTCTTAATAGGAAAGGATGAATTAAAGCTAAGGGGGTCTTGTGGAATACTTTGTCTTTGTTTCCATGGCCTCCTTTGTGCTATATAGAAGAGTTGTCCATAATCTCCTTCAATTGACTAAAAATTAGGTTTCTCAACTTTATCTTGTTGGATACTAGCCACTCTTTTGCATTTTCAATTTGCTTTTCTTTGCCTAGAGCTTGGACAATATTCAGTGAGCATAGCCTCAACTTCCTCCTACTTATTAATGTGGAGAGTATCCAACTAAGTTTTCAAATGGCTAATAATGTCCTCCTTCATGTTGGACAACATGTTTCTTAACTCAATCTTTGAAACCCATGTAGATGATTTATGAATAATGGATGTCTTATCTCGTCTTGGCCTTTTTGTGAAGGTATTGAAATAATTTGTGTAGACCTTAAATTTTTTTGAAAATGGTAATGAGAAATATCTCCTTGTCCAATGAGGTTCAAGGCATCCATACAGTCACCATTGACTCCCCTAAAAAAGATTGACTTGAGGGACTCTTTTAACAACTTGTTCTATGGGTTTTTCTTCAAAGAAAACTAAAATCTCTCCACATAATATTCTAGTGGCTCATCATCCTTTTGTAACATTATGAAAATGTCATCTTTCCTTCTGTCAGATCCCCTACAATAGTCCTGATACTTTTCTAGGAACAAGGTCTTCATAGTGTCCCAATTAGGAACAACATCCCTACCTAATCCCACAAACCATCTTAGGGTTGCATCCTTTAGAGTTATAGGGAAGAAATTGAGCCTATGAGCATCAAAATTATAATCGTAGCTTTTGCATAGGACATCAAATTCAAAGAGAAATGTATCTAGGTCCTCAGTCATTAACCCATAAAAAGATTGGTAAGGTCGAAGGAGGAATGTTCTTCAACATTGTAGCCCTTTCCTAATTAGCGATAGGGAACTCAAATGTTGCACGTTCAAGATCATCATCCACTGAATCCCCCATGGTGTAGTATGTTCCTTCGGTATGTGTGCTAGATGTCGGTGATAAGGAAATTTCTTCTTTAGTGTTACCCTCGCTTTGAGAACTAGATTCACCTATTTCTGATATAGCTTCTTAGTGTGTAGAGGGAAGGAATCTACCCAAGGGATCTCTCTACCTCTACATACATTGAATACGTCTTTATTATGTAGTATCCATGCACAATGTTAGTGTATCTCTAGTGTTGTAAAAAGATTAAGTCTAATAGTCCTAATGTTGGAAGCAAAAGTTAACTATGAAACCACTAAAAACAAGTCTATGAAGATAACACCATCCTTGACAATGACACCAAAAATGTAGAGTCTAAACTAATGTATTGTAAACTTGGTATAACCTACACAATTAAGAGGTTTAACTGATTGAACAATCCACTCAATATTGGTTAAGACTACATTAAATTATCAACCCAAGGCTTGCAAGCTTGTGATGGTACAACATTATATATGCCTTGAAAGACTAAAAACTACTTAAGCTACCCTATTCAAATTATTCTACTTGTTGGAAACTCACATAATTGCAAAATAGTAAAAGACATATAGTGGCTACGAGTACCTACAACTTAGATTGTAACTAGACTGTTGCTAATGAAATAATACTGTAACAACTAAAAACTAATAAAAACTAATAAATCAACTAAATTAACCTCCAAATTACTACTGATTAACCATTGCATGCATATTCATAAGCATTCACTAGCAATAAGTAAGATGAGATTCTAGTTAACTTGCATAAAGTTCATGAGATAATGATAAATAAAAAAACAACTATTAAATACAAATGAATAACTGAAAATGAAGTGAGGAACTGTACCTTGAGTGGCCTGCTCAAGTAGTTGTTCTCACTTTAATTGAACCCAAATCTAACTAATAGATTCTACACATCCCATGAAATTAACTTCATTCATTTCTTATCATGAAAGATTACAAAATATCTTTTCACAGATTGTATTCAATCATTCTGAATATTTTTTCATGTCTTGAAACTGAAAGTAACTGATAACATAAAACTGAAAAACCAACTAACTTCTCTACGAATTCAACCAACAACTACATACAAGCTTGAGGGAATCTTATTCAAAGCAACAACTTAACTAAAATCATTATCTCTACTCCCATATATTAGAGTGTAGAGTTAAGATTGATCTATTCAACTTATAATTGTAAAGGAAAAACAATCCTAATAGGACTAAAACTCAGTCAAAAAAAAATTGCATGTAAACATACAACCATTTGTCAAAATCCTTTAATCAACAATAAGTGAAGGAGACCTCTTTTTCAGTTGCGTTTATTAACACACACACTCAACCTCCATCAAGTGCCTTTAATCAACAATCATCACGTTTAGGTTAACCTGGAGCTCCCCTATTTTCTGTCCAACGTTCCTTTTGTTGCGGGTTCATCCTGCAATTGCTATGTGCCACAGTTCCTGTTCAGTTGCAAACAATTTAATCTTGCAAGGAATGTACACAAGGATAGCTATCACAATCAAAACATATCATTCCATCAACATATCATACATATCTTCATATAAACCATGCAATACTAGTATATTATAACCATATTTCCATCATTATATTTTAGGTTCAAGTCTACATAATAGATATGAAAGGATAATATAATATAGGAGCATTGTTTGGAAAGTGTATCTAAAAGTATCTCAAAATATGTATGAAAACAATAGAAAATGAGTTATTATCTAGACCTATCAATTATCACATTCAACTTAATCTGGAACTCCCTTATTTTTCTATCCCAACCTTCCTTTTGTTGCGGGTTTAGCTTCCAACTTCTATGTGCTACAGTTTCTCCTTGGCTGCAAAAGGTTAATTCACAAAGCATGTACATAAGACTATCCATCATAATTAAAACATAGAATTCCATCCATATTTCATGCACACTCATATAAAAACCATGCAATATTATTATGTCATAACCATATTTCCATCATTATGATTTAGGTTCAAGTCTGCATAATAAGTATGAGAAGATAGTATAATATAGGAGTATTGTTTGGAAAGTATATCTAAAAGTGTCTAAAAGTATATATGAAAGAAACATAAAATAAGCTAATATTTGGAACCATCACTCCCCCAACTAGAATTTTTCTTGTCCTCAAGCAAAACATTAGGGATAATGATTATACTGCAAGGTGATCTGCCTCAGGTCCATAACAACATCAACTCCTTGAGTCTGTTTCAAGTAAAAACATCTGTATTTTGCAAGTTGACTCATTCTGATATTCCTAGTTCTCTCGCATTCCTCACCTTTCTCCCCAGTCCAATATGGAATTGGATAGAGCAACATAGGTGGGTGAAATTATACATTGAATGAGGTTCCTTTTTCTGTAATTTTGAAGTTAAGCTATTCCATCTTCTTTGCATGTAACTATAGCATTGTTGCCCCAAACTTACAACTAATTTTCGTATTCTTTTGTAATTTTCCTTCTTGAGTTTCATGATTTTCTTACCTACACCCTTATGATCAATGAGCTTGAACCATTCATCAATAACTGCATCAAGGTTTTTATATTCTTCCCTTATGGGGAGAGTAGTTGATTTCTCTCTCTCCTCATACTCTTCCATTATTTCACCCCTGAGTTGTTCATTTCTGTAATAGGATGCAAGTGCCCTTACTTGAAGATCCCCAATAAACATCAAAGGATTACACTCTGTCTCATTTGGCATTACATAATTGTGTAAATAATATTCACACAACTGATCTTGCTCCTCAGGTGTAGAATTATAAAAAGTATTAAGAAACTCAAAAATTCTAGTCATCCCAATTGACTATTTATTAATTAGCCTACTAAATTGAAAACATAGAATTCTTTACTATAGAAACAATGCATATGTCCTTTTTGGTGGTCTACATTTGATGATCTATGCAGCTTTATCTACCACTTCCTCCAACCTAACTGCTGATCTGATTAACTCCATGTCTTTCTTTTCTAGTTCCTTTGCATGCTTTTCAATAAAAAATTCTTTTTCCTTCCATTTTTCCTTTTCCTTTTCCTTTGAAAACTTATCAATCACTTTCCATAGCTAATGACCCGGTGACAAGGTGGCATGGTGAGTTTGATTTCTAATGGAAGGAGGTTTCTAATCTGGTACAACTAGTTCTCCTTCCCCAGTCTTAGTTATGGCCAATTGTGCCAATAAATAAAGCTTAGTACTATGGCCATACATTTGCAATTTCTCCTCCATTTCCTACATTTTTGTTTCCCTCTCATTGTCCTTTTGTTCATAGCTTTGTACTAACTCTTCCAAGTGTTTAATTATGTCCAAGGATTCTTGGAGCTCCTTCCTAACATCTCCTTCCTCTATATACATCTCCTTTGTATCCGCAAACTACTCATTACCTTCCTCCTCATAGTCTCCATGGATGGGACTATCTAGGGTTTTCTTTAGTATTTTCTTAGTAGTAAATACATCTTCTGATTCTGAATCAGAAGTTGTTAACACATATATTTTCCTTTTCACTGGTATGTTTACATTACCAAGGATATCTCCCTTTCCTTCAGAATCTATTTCTACTAATGTGACACCTTCCTCCTACTGTTCTCTATTTTTTCCTCTTCTTTAGGTTTCTCTATATTTCCCCTCATGACACCTTATCTCTTTAATCTCCTTGCATGTCTAGGTGTAGATGTCTCTTTCTCAACTTTACTCTTATCCTTTTGAACACCCTTTTTATTATTTAGAACATCCTCTTTCTTCTTTCAAGTATCCTTCTTCTCTTTTGTTTTAGAGGGTGTAGAGGATGTGGATGTATAGCCTCTCTTGCTCTTGGGTCTTTGTGATTTCGAAGAAGATGGAATTTTCTCAATTATAGGTGACCTAGACTGTGGTTCATTAGGTTCCTCATGCTCACCTTGGCTATGGGTAGATGAAGTTGTAGGTGAGACATGAGGGATTTCTCTAACAGGTTCATCTTGGGGTTCTACATTCTCAGGTACTGCGGGTGCTTCCAACAAATGGTTAATATTTGTACACTCCTTAAAATCTTCCCAATTTACTTGTGGGTACTAAATCCTCAAACTTATTTTTACTAGGAAAGCAATCAAATAGTGGTGTGATAGGGAAGTGCCACTTTGTTTTCTTTGATATTCTGATGCCATCATTTTCAACAAATTATAAAGAAAGCTTGGAATATTTACCAACTTATTGTGTCGAAGGTGACTGAGTAATTTAAAATGTACTGTATATAAGACATTTTACCTTTTGTCATAGGTGAGATATCTAACAATGTACGAAGTGCAATTAGCCCATAACCAGGGAAGTGAGAGTCTCTTTGTACCTTGCGAAGATGCGTCCAAATTCTCTCCTCATTCACAAAATTCCTCTCTAGCTGTAACTGCATCTGTACATGCTGGAAACTCTACCCCAGTTCTAGGTGATCCAGTAACTTGTGCTATGACAACCTCAAATGCATCCACTTATAGTCCCTTCACCATTTCTTCATCATACTGAAGCGTAGCTACCAATCTTCTTGTCATGTCATCGTTGAATTCTGTTAATTTTAGGAAATAATCAAGCCAGCTGACCCTGGTAAAAATGGGTAGAACCATTACATCTTCTAGAGTTTGCTTATGAGTTGACGAATCCCTTTTGATGACATCGCCTCCCATTAGGACTTACTCTTCTCTGCTCAATGTGTTCAATCAGTCTTGAAAATTTAGCTCAATTCACTGCACGACCTTCAAAACCCTTCACCTTCATGTTGTTTCCTCATATACTTCTATTGCCATACCAAAACTACAATTTCCTTTCTTAATGTCTTTTTAATTTGAGCTCACAAATAAGTGATAGGTTTGAATTTGGTTTTGGACTTAGCTCAAGTTCTTAAGACTGAAAATTTGGCAATTGGAAATATGAGTAAAAAGTAGGTATAATTTTAGGAGGGTTTTGCATTTCGCATCTATTGCATTTGATTTGGGTGGCAGATTTTAAAAAAATGACTAACTTGTACCCTCCCCCCAAATTAATTGTTGAAGTGACCTCACTTCACGTTTGTGATTAGGAAGTGGTTAAAATAAAAAAATAATGGAAATTAATGATATGAATAGTTCATATGCATGAATTAATATGCAAGAAATAATGAAATTTTAAAGAAAGCTATGCTAATTATGACAACATACCTTGAGTACAGATCAGAAGAGATAACTGATCTTCACACGTGTAAACAAAAAAGTATGTATCCAAATTTTGATTTGATGTGACGAAAAATGTCTGCAAGCTAATGAATTGTGAGGGGGTGAATGCAAATTGATGGGACGGGTGAGATAAATAGTAGCTGGCAATGTGATGGCTTGAAGATTTGAATTTTGAGTTGGCAGCTAGAAATTATAAAATCGGCTTGCAGGTACTTATTGTGAAGAGATGGATTTTGCATGTGTGTATTTTGAGGTGAAATGCACATAAACTTGTAGTTAATATGGTGCCAACTGATTTGAATTTTATTTTTTGGTGCCAAGCGGCACTACAGATACCTGTAGTGTCAGGACCCATTCTGAATGTTGATAGCTATTAAGCTACAGGTCCCTATGACATTAGGACAATCTTAGAATTTGTAAATAAAAATATGTCCCTCTGGAGAAAATATAAACATCATTATAATTGTGTTATGTGTGCTTGTGAGAGAAAGTTGAGAAATTAATCCTGAGTGATCTTAGGGATTGAGTTGTGTAGCTCAATCACTAGGTCACTTGAAGTGCTTGGTATGTCATGTGCTGTTGAAACATCACTGGTGGTGTCTGAACTTGTATCTGGATCACTACGAGCATTATATTGATGAAACAGGGAAAAGATAAAATCATCTTTCTATAATGGTTTCTTATATAGCTTCAATCTATGGCCATTAATAGAAGAGAAAATTTGATTGCATCAAGGGTGTGCAACTAAAATGCCCCATTAGGATAGAATTGATTGATTTCATAGGGTCCCAACCACCTGGATTGGATTTTCCCTTTGAAGTCTTTGTAGCTTGAATCATATAGCAATACCTAGTACCCTACATTGAAATCCTTTGTTTTGATATACTAGTCTTGCCACTTCATCATTTTTTGTTGTACTACCTCAGTATGATGGATTACTTCCATCTTAAACTCTTCCAATCCATTTAAATTATGTAACATTTCCTTTTGAGCTTCTGTTATGTCCATTTCTAGTTCCACTGCTACCCTTAATGTCTTATATTCAAACTAAATTGGAAGGACTGTTGTTTTACCATACAATATCATAGGGTGTAAAATCAATTGTTGTTTTATAGGTTGTTCTATATGCCCATACTACTTTTGGTAACCTTGCAACCTAATCTTTCCTATGTAACTACACTGTCTTGGTGAGAATACTTTCAATTTCTCTATTAGTGACTTCCACCTGACCATTAGCCTGAGGGTGGTAAGGTGTTGATTCTTATGTTTAATTTGGTATTCTTCAACCAATTCGGTGATGAGGTTAGAAGTAAACTGTGAACCTTGATTAGTGACTATTTCTCTAGGTACTCCATACCTATTAAATATATCCTCATACAAGAATTTAGCCACATTTCCATCTTTGGAAAATTGTAAGGCCTTCACTTCTACCCACTTAGTCAAGTAATCAATGCAAACAAGAATGCATTCCTTGTTGTTGGAAGTAGGTGAGATTGGTCCAATAAATTTTAGACCCCATTTATCAAAAGGATCTAATATTAGCTGACGTTGCAATGGCATCTCATCACTTGTTGTTTTACCCATTCTTTGGCACCTATCATAGCTTCTTGCGTATTTGACATAATCCTTGTGCAAAGTTAGCCAATAATAGCCAGTTGTGAGGATCTTAAATGTTGTTATTTTTGCTACAAAATGACCTCCACATGGCTCGTCATGGCAAGCCTTCATGATATCAAAGATCTCATCTTCTCTTATGCACCTTCTCATGATGTCAGGGCTAGTATAAAATGGATAACTTGATATCCAAATAATTAGCAATGTTAGCATACTAGGGAACATGTACATTTAAAGAAAATACGTGTTCTTTTGGGAATGAATCATCCACCACTCCTTCAGCTAATTCTTTTGGTAACCTTGATAGGAAATCTACCACTATATTATCTTTACCAAGTTTATCGACTATGGTAATATCAAACTCTTGTAGAAGGAGTAGCCATTTGACCAATCTGCCTCCTCATAGGTTTCTTCATAAGGTATTTGATAGCAGTATGGTTTGCTGAATAAAGATTGAATAACTAGTAATGTAATGACTGAATTAATTGATGGCATACACTAATGCAAGCATCTCCTTTTCTGTAACAATATAGTTCACCTTAGCTCCTTGAAGATTCTTGTTGATGTAGTAAATTGTATACTCTTTGTTACCCTCTTTTTGGCCCAAAACTACTCCAATAGAAAAATATGAAGCATCTGTATGTATATGAAAGGGTAGGGTCCAATTAGGGCCCCTCAAAATAGGTGTTTGATTCAAGGCTTTCTTCAACTCTTCAAAGGAGTGTTGACACTCTAATGTCCACTCAAATTCAATATCCTTACTTAACAAAATAAACAATGGTGCAACAATCTTATTGAAGTGTGTAATAAACCTCCTATAGTAGCTTGCATGGCCAGGGAAAATTTTGATATCTCTTTGCTTTTGTGGAATAGGTAATGTAGAAATAATTTATATTTTATGTGGATCAACCTAAATCCATGCACTAGATATAAAGTTCCCTAAAACAATGTCTTGTGTCATCATCATAAAACACTTTTCATTGCTGAGTGACGGGTTGTGTTCTTTACATATTTTTTAGTACCTTTTCCAAATTGTTGAGAGCTTCCTCATAAGTCTCTCCATATGTGGTGAAATCATCCATATATATCTCTATACAGTCATAAGCATAATCAGAAAATATGTTGAGCACCGCCCTTTGAAAAGTAGCTGGAGCATTGCATAAACCAAATGGTAGGACAAAGTAGGCATAAGTACCCCAAAGGCATGTGAATGTGGTCTTGTTCCGATCTTCTGGAGTAATTTCTATCTGATTGTAACCACTAAAACCATCTAGAAATGAGAAGCACTTCTTCCCAGCTAGAGAATCAAGCACTTGATCTATGAAGGGCAACAAAAAGTGGTTTTTCCTAGTGGCTATCTTCAGTTCCCTATAATCTACACAAACTCTCCATTTTCCACCTTTCTTAGGAATAATTACCAAAGGTGAGACCCATTCACTGTCAGATATAGGATAGATAAAACTTGCATCAAGGAGTTTTTGAAGTTCAACTTTGACTATGTCTCTCAAAGTAGGGTTCATACATCTTTGAGATTGTTGAATAGGTCTATAACCATCATTGGTATAAATCTTGTGTATACATAAATTAGGATCTATGCCTTTCGTATCATGGTAATCCCATGCGTATGTTGTTGAGTATGCTTGCAACATTGTGTGCAAGGAATTCTGTTGTTCTTCAGTCAAGGCATTGTTTATGTTCAACATTCTTCCTAGCATGAATTCTAATTCCTTGGATGATTCTTGCATAAAGGAGAGGTCAAGGATAGGAATGATTGGTACACACTATTGTGGCAGCAAGGAATGCAAAATTTGAGATATTTCTTTTGAAGAATAGATGGGTATAATACTTTGCAAGGGGTCTTGTAAGCATGCGATACAGTCTTGTTGTTGTGGGCTCTTGCCATAGTCATTCTAGATTATGTGATAAATGAGCTCATCTTCATCTTGGTCATCCAATAAAGGGATGCATACTATGTTCATCATTGTGTATAGAGAATAGTTATCTTCCTCATCCAAAGTGGGCTAGATAGTTTTCTCAAGATTAGCATAAGGTTGTGTTGGAGGATAGTGATAGGGCTCCTAAAATTTCAAAATTTTGAGCTTGTTCTACACCCTATAGAGGTCTTTGGCTTTTGCATCCATGAGTGGGGTTTAGGGTTTTAGTTGAAAGCCCTCGCTTCATAGTGATCAGTCATAAAATATCAATGTTATAATTTTCTGCTGACTTGCTGCATCTGGTTACCAATCATTTAAGTTATTAATTGAGCCATTATAATCGTTCCTCATACCAGCCCCCGATCTTAAGTTCATTGGTCACCTAGTGCTATTAATCATTTAAATCCTGCAATAGTTGGGTCAAAGTATTTTATTTCAAGGTGACTTATGTTTAAGTCATTTGTTCCCGAGGGTCTCATTATCATCAGCCTAGTCATGGCCCTGCTTTTAGAACTAACTTTATTGCATGTGCAGGTTGAGAGATACTTTGATCATAAGAATTGATCCAGGTTGTTCTCCGTAGGCTTGCAAGTTTCAAATGATGGCTTGCTAATTGTTGTGAGGTCTATGATATGTTGACGCGTGTACAACCGCGGGTGTGGGATTCGGTTTCCACTTTTCCATCCGACGTCCTCAGCTCTCTAATCATTAGCTACAAGGTGACAGTGAGATCAATTGCTGCCGTTCCCTACCATCTCGTAGGATTAAGATGTTGGCTGGTTAAAAGCTATAAGGTTTGTGAGAAATTGCCATGTATTTTCTTTGGTCATTTGCAAACAAGGTGGAGCCAAGAGATAGACGAATGAGTATCCAATTGCCAAAGTTTCATTGGCTAGTGGATTGGCGTGTGACAACAATGGGAATTCAAACATAATTGACTCAATCCAAGTCATCCAAAAGGCCATCTCAATGAGAGATCAATGGTGCATATTCAAAGTTGGGAGTATGATCATTGTAGCCATTCTTACTTCGTGTGAGCGAGCAATAATGGCGGAAGTGACTTCTAAATCTTCCCAATCTCGCTTAAACTGGGTTTAAGTGACTGGCTTCTGCATAATTGAGAATTGTGAACACATTTGGAGTGTATGAAGATTAAAGAAGGTTATTTGCAGAATTTAACACGGTCAACATTAGGGTTTCTCACGGGTAAAATCCGTAAGTAAAATAAATGTAGTCTTTTATGCTTTATTCAAATTCTCTGGAATAGGGTTGGTTTTCACTATGCTATCAGTCGAACAAGATTTTATGCTTTATTTAGGTTAATTTTTTCCTTGAAAGGTCATAATTCTGTGAGATCTTTTAGAATTTGCATTTGAATTGGGCACTAGGATTGAATTGCAAGGCTAGTTAGTTGAAACCTTTTGTGTTGAAACCCTAACTTGATTTGAACTTGTCTCACTGCCAATGGAACCTGAAGCCCAAACCCCCACTTTGACAACTCGACCCAAAAAACTCTCCTAGGATGTAGTGGATCAATTGAAACCCTCCATAAATAAGAAGGTGTTCTATGGCCCTCAAGTCAGGGAGGGGCTACTTGACAAGCAATGTTTTATCAAAGACACTAAATTGCCTTACACAGGATGGCAGTTATTTCAACATTGGTTTGGGAACAAAAATCTTGGGGTTCTTGTTTGCAACCCTTGGATATTAGATATGGGAAAACTAGTGGTTCCCAATGTGTCTATGGATGTTGACTTGTTGAAGGATATTGCCTCAAGGTATGACCCATTTTCTAGGGTAGTTAGAGCATTTGATGGGAAGGAGATGGTGAGGATAACCAAGGAATAAATTGTAGATATTTTCTAGTTGCATGAGTGGAACAAAGATATGGTTGCTATTGACATGGATGTCATCAAAAAAGAATATGAGAATACCAAGGTGCTGATCAGAATGAAAATTTTACCTATACATACTACTAGCACTAGTACTGGGAAAAAAGGAAACAAATAAAGATAGGTAAAAATGAGTTGGATCCTTTCCCAATGAAGTATTTCATAAATTACTTCAAGAAAACTATATATTCCTTATGCTAAATTATTGGTTTCACTCCACTTGACACATTACAAAAGGAGTACATGTTAATGGAATATGAGAATACCAAGGTGCTGATCATCCAACCTTCAACATACTATTATGCTACATACTGGGAAAGACAAAACAAAATGGATGTAAGGAAAAAGGATTGGATGAAGTTCTGTGGTATTCCCTTCAAGTTAATTGCATCCATGTTACTTGGTTTATGTAAGTTATGGGACAATATTCCAATTTTGAGGAAAGGAGGAATATGACATATGTTCTTATATGAAGAAAGGAGGATGGTATTGATTTTCTTGTCCAGTGTTTGACTCAAATTCTTGATAGGGATGGCCAAAAATATAATTATGTAGTGTTCCATAATGCTTTTGCATCAAAATTGATGAGATATCTGGTCTATGACCCACCAAGGATTCCCAAGGAGATACATGAGTTCTTGAGGCCCATGGAGAAGAGAACTGATTTGAGTTCTTGAGGCCCAAGGATTCCCAAGGAGATACTTAAGAAGAAGAGGATGGTATTGATTTTCTTGTCCAATGTTTGACTCAAATTCTTGATAGGGATGACCAAAAATATAATTATGTAGTGTTCCATAATGCTTTTGCATCAAAATTGATGAGATATCTGGTCTATGACCCACCAAGGATTCCCAAGGAGATACATGAGTTCTTGAGGCCCATGGAGAAGATAACTGATTTGAATCTAAGCCACAATTGGGGAGATTTGATCCTATACCCAAGTACAACAATCTTCAGAGTTTATGGTACTAACATAGACCCATATGTTTTACGAAGGGATGTGCCACTGAGGATTGGATTCCTTGAAGTCATGAGGCAATTGGGAGCATCCCAAGTAGCATTCTTTCTTGATACGATGAAGAAGGGCTCATTCCTCCCAGAATGGATTGTGTTTGTTGACTTTGTAATGGAAAAAGGAGCATGGAGGGAATTATTGCATCTGCTTGCACCATAGAAATTGGATACTGTACGCCCAAGGAATCATGATCCTGAAGTTTTTATCACTGCCTTGAAAGCAAGAAAAGACTTGGGTGCTTTTGTGCACAATTTCTACTATCCTGAGGATGTAATTAGAAATATTTTTGATTTCCCAAAACAAGATGAAAGGAAATCTAAATATCTTGCTTTCAATAAAAGGATGGAAAAGGTGCAAAGAAGAGATCCTAATTATGATCCCTTTCCCAATATACAAGGCACATTCAACAGTATTATGCACGTTTTGAATAATTTTGAGAACATAGTGGGTATCTTAAGAGAAGAACATGTGGTCACAGATAAAGGAAAATCAGTGGCAACTGAAGAAGATATAACTGTAGTATTGGAGGAAAGGCCCACTTATCAACCACATAAGCAAATAAGAATTTATTCTAGGAAGAAAAAGACAATAGATAAAGAGTAAACATTGCCAACCCCTTCCACCTTTGAGGGATCAAGGGTAGCTTCTCCTAAGAGACTAGTGCTATCACCTCCAAGATAGGTTCCTCTTGTTGTGATTGATGTTGATTCGACTCTAGGGAGCCCTGCTTCATCAAAGCATCCACCCCTTAAAAAGAAAAATAATGAAGTAAAAGGAGTGGTTGATTACCCTGATACAAAGGATGATGATATCCTTATCAGTCCTGAAGAGATCCAACAAGAAATTCCCTCTCCCATAAGGGAAGTTTCCTCAAGTTCAAGAGAAGGTAGCCTTAGAATTGGAAAGGTTGAGCTTGGTGGTTTAAACAATGTAGATGATTTGAGGATGGAGGCCTACAAATAATTCATGGAGGATGATTATTTTGTTGAAACAAGGGCATTCAAAGATTTTGTATGGAGGGAAAAAACCTTAGATTATACAGAGAGGGTGGCTAGAGAAAGGAGTCTACATCTGAAACTCCCTGAAAGCACCATTCAAGCAGATGTAAGGAAAATTATGAAGGATGATTTCTAGAACATGACTGCTAAGGAGGGAAGAGAGCTTGTACAAAAGAGTGGTGTATTGTTGCTATCTAAATGGGACATTGCTGATGCAATAGTGCTTGATACTATAAGGAGGTCTAAAAGGCCCTTGCTCCAAACTGAAGAAGAGGAACAACTGGCACTTTAGGGGTTGGCATTTAGTGAAGAATGGGATGCATTGGCAATCTGGTCATTATCTCTAGGATCCAGGAAGCTGTTAGTTGCTAAACCATCTGATTTTAGTGGAAAATTGGTTATAAAGAGAGTCACTGACACCCCAACTTTGGAAGCGACCGATATGGCTGTGGATGTTGCAAAGTTTGCTAAAACAATAGTAGAAGACCTCACTCTTGAAAGGAATGATTATAGGAGAAAATATAATAACCTTGTAGGTGAATTTGATAAGAGTCGATAGAAGGTTGCTGAGCTTGAAACAAAGCTAGCATTGTGGAAACAACAAGTGGAAGTGTTGAGGTCTCAAGGGCTAGCTAGCTGGAGCCATACTGCTCCCATTCCCCCTATGACTCATCCTTAGTCTCCTCCACCTAAACAATCATTGTCAATTGTACCTTACAATATGGGTTAGGAGCCGATTACAGTAGAGGAGTTGAGCACATCAGGTGCAACTCCATGTAATGAACCTACAAGAGAACAACTATTTTAGCAAGTTGAGGTATACAAGAAATTGCTTGAACAAACATAGTACACAATGTATGAGAAATATTCCAAGATTGTTCATACTGTTCTGAAGCACCTAAATAAGAAAATTCAAGGTAAATTGAATAGTGTTCATGATAATTATTCTTTAATGCTGAGACCAATGAGGTTGTCTCAAAGAGATAGGGAAAATCGGGGAATCCAATCCTAGGTAAATGGATTCCTAATGCCGATAACTTGAGATTAATAGTAGTTGGGGCTAAGCAGGAGGAGGATAGATATCCAAAGGTGGTCCCAACTTACAAATTTGTCAACGAGGTTAAAGAACAATAGTTCCAAGGTTATGCTGCCCCTGTAGAACAAAGAATAAAATAATTGAAAGCTAAGTATGATCAAGTAGATTTGACATTGTTTCCTGACATTCAACATACCCACAATGAGGTGAATCCCCTGTAGATGTGGAAGCATCAGGTGGACACTACAGTTGCTTTTCAAGCAAAACTTATTTGTGAGAATGTTAATATTGACATATTGAAAGATGCTTTGGAGAAATTATCTTTCATCATCAGTTTTCTTGAAGAATTTGACAAGGAAGCTAATTTAGTAATGACAAAGTATGCCCCATACAGAAAGATGATGGATGAAATATTTGATTTCAATTGGCCATTTGAGGTAGAGTATGAACAATGGAAAAGGATATTTATAGATGAATTGGATTTGTGAGTACAAAAATGGAGCACATATACTTGGTCAAGTATAGTATAGGTCTGGCGTTTGAGATTATAATGTATAAATATATGTGTCTCTTGACTAAGGGTACCACATGTAAATGCTGATTGCTGATGATGTTGATGCTAATTGGGAAATTGGTTTGCTTTTTCTATCTTTGCAAATTTTGTCTGATGGAATGGATGTGCTACAATGGTTTGAAGGATATTCTTTTCAACATGTGCCTTTTTGAAGGCGGGTTTTCTCCTCGCAACAAATGGAAACAATCTTTGTCTCATGTGTATTCCCTCCAATGGAAAGTGTAAATATAACTGCAAAGGGAATATGTCTTATAGCGGTCCAATTAGGATGTGACATGTGTACTCTTGGCCTGAGGCTTGTTTTGCTCCCTTGTTTTCATAAAAGGGAATTCAAGAACATTAGTGTGGGTCTCTTGTTGAATTCTGGATCTGAATTATGTAATTTGTAAACACAAAACGAATATGTCTGAAGTCTTTATCTTAAGCTTTGAGTCTAGTTAGTAAATTTTATCATTTGTATGGTTCTTGAGCATATCTAAGTGATAATGCAAGTCTTTGGATTCTATTGTCTCTCCAATTTTACTCTATATTTGAATTATTAATAAAAACATTGATCAAGGATCATTTCACTAATCTTCATTGTCATTACACTTTGATTTATGCTTTGATTTTAGCTTTGGTTCAAGGAGTCAGTTAAAATGCTTTGATCAAATCATAAATTTGTATGCAGGTTAATTGGATTTGATAAGTAGTCATAGAATTTTATTATTAATTCATGAATTGCAAAGCAACCTCATGTAGATCATGGATATTTAGGATTAAATTTACCTTACAGTTCAATTTTCTTTGACTCCTAGCCCATAGATATGACATTGATCTTAGTTCTTATAAGCATTTCCCATGGTTTTGGTTATCCAATTTGAGAACATCATTTATAAATAATCTTTAAATTGATCTATCGTTTGTTGTGGCTAGTGTTGTATCGTATTCTCAGCTTTAGGTGTGCAATTCTCTCAAGAAAGTGCCAATTTCTTGAAGGATTTTTTCATCTATTTAGCCTCTGATGGGAATACATCTACTTTGTTATGCAACGTATCAGATAATTGTTTAGAAGAGTCATAGGATATACAATGTGGGATTACCCTCACGGGTTTTGTAGAGCCCGAAGTGTAGGAGAATTAGCATTAGTGCTATATCTCATCAGTTGGCCAACTATCTCTCAGGTATTTGAGAATTGATTTTGGCAAGCTCATAGGTACTTGGTGAGATTTGATTGGTGCTTAAAAAAACCAACAAAATGGTGACTCTATTGGGGATGTAAGATTTGCAAATATTATTTCTCCAGAGTGCCTTATCAAAGATCACTATAGTATATGGTGATGTTTACTTATAGAGTTGGTCTATTTGAAGTTTCTACTAAATATTGCTCAAATATTTTCTTAGTGTCACACCAATGTTCGTGTTAAGTTTCCCGCCCTCTTGATTTAAAAGGCTTGTGTTTAAAGTTCATTCAAAATAATTTCAAATTTGTCAAAGTTCATCAGACTTTCCAAGGATCTTGTAAAATTTGCATAAATCATAACACAATTGCTACAAATTTGTCCCAAGGATTTTGGGTGGCGAATTTGAAGTCTTTGCAACAGTGCAAGCCAGTGTATAAAGATATGAAAGAAGTAAAGAAGAAGAATAGAAAGAAATTGAAAAGGTTGATGAACTTGAAGAAGATCCAAGTACAAATGTGAGGAACTTGAGGCCACATGAAGAAGCATCCTGAGCAGAAACTGGAAGGTGAATTGTCCAAGCATACTCTAGGAAAATGGGTGGAAGAAAAAGATGCTAAAACATGTAAATATACTCCCCATCCAACCCCTGAACATGCTATTTGTTCAAGTTCGAGTTTTGAATGTGAAAATAATTTATTAGACTTTAGTGATAGCACCTCTATCGAGAGAGGAGAGGTTTTTATGAAGTTTGTTGTGAACGAGAAACCATCAGACCAAGGCTTACGAGCCATGGAGAGGAGGGAGAGAGATAAAATACAAGTAGATAATGCCAATGTTAGACGTGCTAGAGCTGAAGGAAATTTGACCCTGAATTCTCATCCATATACTCCCATTCCTCTAGACTTGTTAACTAGAGTTGATGAATATTCTTGTAACACTGTTCCTAATCAAGCTGAAGTTATAGTAGCATATGATGCTGACTCTACTTTCTAGAGGAGGAAGAAATTATTAATGATATGCAATGACTTAGAGAAAGATCCTTGAGATGCAATGAGAACAAAAAGAAGAGGTTTGAAGAGAAAGAGAGAATGATAAGGGAAACCATAATGCAGAGGGATATGCCACAGAGAAAGGTGGAGGAAATGGAGGAATTGGACATGTTAGCAACTAAAATTGTTTAAACAATTGGTCCCATTGTCGAAGAGATTGTAACAAGAGTCCTTGTAGTCCCCTTTGTTGATAATGCTGGTGTAAATTCACATAACAACTCTGCTGAAAAGGCTTCCATCCTAGTTAACCCTCCTAATAATACAAATCATATTCCCCATAATGCTGATAAAGGAAAGAAACCCATGGGTGGAGTGAAGATAAATGAGGGATGTTGCTCTAAAAAGGACACACTACAAAATGAGTCTATTTCATTAGCTAATGGGTTGATAAAGGAAAATGAAGAGTTGGAGAAAAAAGTGAAAGAGATGGAATTATTGGTTGTAAATGCTCAGATGAAAAGGAAACTTGGTTTCCTAGAATCCACTATAAAGGTTCTTGTTACTAAGACTCAGAGCCCCCAATCCCACACATCATCTTCAAGTCCTCATGCAAATGAAAAAACACCATCTAGTGCAAATCCTTCTAGTTCATCCTCACAGATGGAAAACAAGGCCAGAATAGTTCAATTTAATGATCAACATGATTCCCAACCAAGAAGGTCTGAAAGTAATAATGATAGAAGAAGGAATCATGATACCCAAGATGAGGAAGAAGGACCTGGTGGAAGGAGATTGTTGCACACTGATAGATACATACAACTATATTTTGAGAACATTCCAGGATATCCAAATCCAGTTCCAGATAATGCAAGGGAGAATCTACCTAAGTTTATTGGAAATGATGCTCTCAGTGGTGAGGACTATTTAAAAGCTTTCCAAAGTTTTGTGGAAGATTTCAAATTATGGGATGATGATGTTGCCATGAAATATTTTATGCAATCATTAACTGAAGATGCTAGGGACTGGTATAGGAGCTTGCTTGATGCGATCATTGACTCAAAGGAATTTTTCTATCAAATCTTTAGGGAAAAATATGGAGACCAAACTAATCCTTGGTTTAGGTTAAATGATTTTAACAATATCACAAAGGGGCATAATGAATTAGCAACCAAGTTCAATGCAAGTTTCCAAAAGGAAATGTTTAAAGTGCCTGCTTATTTAAGGCCCAATGAAAATGCATGTCTAGTTGTGTACTACAATGCATACGATTCAAAAATGTGTTATCTGCTTAGTTTGTTGTGGCTAGTTTTGTACCACATTCTTGGCTTTAGGTGTATAATCTCTTAAGAAAGTGCCAATTTCTTGAAGGATTTCATCTATTTAGCCTCTGATGGGAATACATCTGCTTTGTTATGCAATGTATCAGTTAATTGTTTATAAGTCATAGGATATACATTGTGGGATTACCCTCTTGGGTTTTGCAGAGCCCGAAGTGTAGGAGAATTAGCATTAGTGCTATATCTCGTCAGTTGGCCAACTATCTCTCAGGTATTCGAGAATTGAGTCTGGTAAGCTCACAGGTACTTGGTGAGATCTGATTGGTGCTTAAAAAACAACCAATAGATAGAGGACCATTTTCTTGGTCACTGTCCCATTAGATATTATCATATTTTTAGACCTACAACCTATGAATGCATTAGTTGTAGCTACCATGGTCTTCCTAGGATGAGCGGGTACCCTAGAAGATTAACCTTTCGCTATAAAACTATGAAGTGAGTAGGATACTCCCAAGAATCCAATGCAATAACTAAATCTTCAATGATTCCTTTAGGCTTGACTTTTGACCTATCAACCAGTTGTAAATAGTTTGTGTAGGTCTAAGGTTGGCTAACTAAAGTAACTGCATTGTTTCTTTAGTCATAACATTGATCGTTGCCCCCAAGTCTATCAAAGTATTCTTAATAAGGGTCCCATTAATCTTGACGTCCACTACTGGACTACCAGGGTCTGTGTACTTAGGGATAGTTATGTTCCCTAACATGATATCTGCAAGGTTTCCTAGGACATGGACTGTCTATGGATTTTTTATTTTCCTTCTTGGTTTCTAAGACATAGGTCCCTTATAGTTTTAGTATAAATAGGGATGTCTTTGATAGCTTGGATGAGTATAATCTTGATGCTCATATATTTTAACTAACCCAAGAGGTCTTTCTTACCTTGTGTGGGATGCTTTTAAATGACTAAGCGTTCAAGAAAAGGAGACTTTGGACTTAAGGTAGTTTGGTGTACCTGTTTTGACTTAGGTTACAAAGGTGTTTTTTCTGAAGCTTCAATTGCAAGTTCATCATCTTCCATTAGGTGTATTAAACAATAATTATCACATTCAACTTAATTTGGAACTCCCTATTTTTCTTTCCTATCCTTTCTTTTACTACGGGTTCAGCTTCCAACTGTTATGTGCTACAATTTCTCCTTGGCTGCAAAAAGGTTAATTCACAAAGCATGTACACAAGACTAACTATCATAATTAAAACATATAATTTCATCCACATTTCATGCACACTCACATAGAAACATGCAATACTATTATGTCATAACCATATTTCCATAATTATGATTTAGGTTCAAGTCTGCATAATAAGTATGAGAAGATAGTATAATATAAGAGTATTGTCTGGAAAACATATGTAAAAGTGTTTGAAAGTATGCATGAAAGTAACATAAAATAATCTAATAACTGGACCCATCATACATATTACCAGACACTCTATGAGGACTTTGTTCCCAGAGCTCAGCAATGGCCTCATTTAGAGAGCCTAGAACTCAAACAAGGGTGGAGTCAGGTGGTCATTCTGTCAGGCATCCTGATCATCCTCTAATCATGCCAGAGCCATCTCTCCATTAGAGCCAAGAGCAGGCGAGATCTCCACCTTAGGATGGCTAGTAGGGCTGAGCTTTCTTGATCTTTTTATGATGTGTATTATATCAAAGACTTTATCCAGGTACACTTTTTCTGTATACATTCATCAGCTCAATTGAGGCCTCGTATATATCTATTTTTTTGTATATGATACCACACATGTTTACTTGATGATGTAGATGAAATTCTCAGTTTTGGTGATATATGACATATACCATGTTTCGATTCGGATTTTATTATGTGTTATGAGATGATTATGGATGATGATGTATACATGCTTATGTTTTATACTTTTTTGATGTATGCATATGATGTGGATGGATGGATGATTTATATTTCTATGTGATGAATGATGATTTATTATGTATATGATGGATGTTGATATATGATGGATGATGGTATCTTATGTATGTTATGGATGATTATACATGATGTGTGATGTTTTATTGCTTATTATGGTCATGATACGCATAGGTGAAATGGTGGATGCAAGATTTATGTGGTACTAATGATATTTTGATGTAGGATGGAGTTGTTAGTTAAAAGAAGTGTTGGATGATCGATGTTGTTAGTTGTTGATGAGTTTTCTTTTGCATTCATAGAGGCTTCGTATCTTTTAAAAATCCCTTTTTATGTAGCAAACAGACAAATGCACCAGGGTATTAATAACTGAGGTGGCTTTGTATCCATTGTGTGGATTTTTACTTGGCACATAAATAATATTATTACTTATACCAAACATACAAAAACCTTGTTAGAGTATATGGTTGAGTTGTGTAAAAAAATTTCAAACTAGTTACATAAATAGGTATGAAGTACCTAACATGCAACTGCTACATGAATTGTCTCAAAACAACCTCCATACAAAACAAAGCAAGTATTTGGTGTGGTAATATCAAAAAAAAATCTCCCAAACATAACAATAATAAATTGATCGTTAATGCTACCATTCTTTCTTCTCTAAATCCTTATGGACATCCTCAAGAGATTTTGAGAATGTGGTATTATGATAAATCAAAAAAGATAACACTATACAAAGATATAAACAATGTTGCAGTATCACTTTGCATGGTTGTTTCGATATTTCATGATGAAATCCATTGATGACATCTATTGTAGGAATGTTGTATCTGTTAAGACTCATGTTTATGATTGTTGATAATGATTTTCAAATAGGCATGGTAATCTATACTTTGGCATTGTTTTCACTTGATAGTTATCTATTCATTTTGATCTTCACTTTGGATTTTTTTTGATTTTGATGTTTTTTTTGTTTGTTGTTTTCTTTGTCAAAGGGTGAATGTGATGATTGTTTATTATGGATGGAGAATTTTATTGTGGTTGGGTTGTAATAGAGGTAGAACCTTTTTGATTTGATGAGTGTATTTGATGCTTTTTTTTTGTTTTTGAGAATTTTAGAAACAAATAGGGGTACCTAAAGGGATTGACCTAGAGCCTCGGGGGCTCATCAAAGATGACCTTTCCTACGTGACAACACAGAGGCTCGTAGTTCAACCATTTTTATTGACACTATTTTTTGGAGTTTTCTAATGTTTTATGAATATTTTTGGATTTTGTTAAGATATTTTAATATTTTGTTTTGAGGGACTAACCTAAGGCCTGAAGAGCTCATCAATTATGATGGCCTTTCCTACGTTATCCATGCAGAGGCTTGTAGTTTGCTTGTTTGATAAGAACACGTTTTTGAATTTTCTATTTTTTGAATGTTTTTGAATTTTGTATTTTTACTAAGTTAAAAGACCATTATGAACACCCAAGTGGTTTGACCTAAGGCCTCAGGAGATCATGATCATATGATAACTCCTTGCCTACGGTATACACACAAAGACCATGTAGTTCGATTGGTTTTGACTCAAACATGTTTTTGGGAGATGCTTTTAAATTTGTTTTGGTTTTATTTATTTTCTAGATGTTTCTAATTTTTTGATGTTTTCAACAATGGATTTATATTTAGAATGATCCAATCCATTACTAGTTTTAGGAAGTTGCCCCTAGTTTGAGACAAGATTACCTTCATTAGGGGAGACAGATTTTGATGGTGCAACAAGGTTCAACACTTGATCAGTCATTGAGCCGTGGTTGGATACATGTTTTATTATGGGATGGATGAGTGGATGCTTCAGATAGTGCTAATTGTAATACTCCCATGTTTGCTGATTCATTAGATACTCTTGAGACTTTTGATCTTGTGGATACTCTGTGATGCTTTGTGTGGTGGATTTATATTTGATCATGTGTGGTTTCTTAGTTAATTTGCTTGCTGCTCTTTACAGTATGTGTGGCAATTGATGATACATTTTTCATTGGTGATTTGATTCGTTATGCAATGGTGTCCTTTAAATTTATATGCGATAATGTAATTTCATGATATTATGTTTACGATGACATGTTCAGTATTTTATGGTGGAAGGACGGAGTAGTATCACTCGCTTGCGAGTGCCCTATTACCTCGCTATTTCCTTTCACCATGTGTTTTCAGTGGAGATTATATGTTACTTGATGTTTATCTGTTTGCAGGAATTGCAGGATTAAAAGTCTCGATTCCACCTGCTTCGGCAGGACAGGGCGAGCACAAAATAAATCCAACGGGTACGATGTTGTTAAAGGAGTTGTTAAGGAAGAATTCCCGACCCAAGTCCGTCATTTCGTATGAAGTTGTTGAATCATGTGTTGATCTGATTTTTGTCTTGATATTTCGTTGTTTTTGGAGTTAAATGATTTATTTAATTTATTTATGTTGGTGATAGTTAATTTAATTATCTTAGAATTAAAAGATTAAATTAAAGTTATTTTTATTAATTATGAGTTAGTAAGTATTAAGGTTTAATTATATTTTAATTAAAAGTTAAATATCTATAAAAGCTTGTTTTAATTAAAAATTTAGAATTGAGTGGTGGTAATTTAAAATAAATAAATAAATAAATACATAAATAATAATTAATTAAAGCTGGAGAATAAAATTAGTTATTTTTTTCGAAATCTTTTTACGGGAACGGAAGAGGAAGAGTCAGGGGCAGTTGAAATGGGAATTGGGTATTTTTTTTAAAAAGGGGGAATTTTTGGGAGGTTGGGTTGAGAATTTGGTTTCGGAAAAGAAGCTGTAGGAAAGAGGGCCAGTGTGTGAAGGAGGAGAAAAGCATCTGTGGGGATTTCTTCTACAGCCGTAGGACACCAGGTTTCTCTCATAATACTTTCTGGTTATTCAAATTGAACTAAGTTCTTCTGGATGTTTTGTTTTTTTTTAAGAGTTTAATTTGTATATGTGTTGTTGTATCTCTGTACGAAATTGTGGAGGTTGAAATTAAATCTGTGTATAGGGGTTTCCTCTGTTTTGAAAACTGCTTTTAAATTTTGGGTAAATTTGCATCCATGTGATCTAAAGAAAGACTTCCAGTTTAATCTTTCAAACCCCTGATTCAAGATAAACTTTCAGGTCTATATTTTTGTTGAAACAGGAATAGAATCGTATTAAAATGTTGCTTTAACCATTATGCTTCTTCATATATATTTACTTACACATATACTTATTTAGTCGGGACTCTGGTGTGAATTTATTGAAAGGGGGTAACTCGCTCATTCTTATTTATACTCAAATTTCGTTCTGTTTAAATCTGGGGTATCCATATATAGAATGGAGGGGTTTTGATTTAGTTTTATTTTTCTATCTGTTAAACTTTTGGATCCAAATGATTTTTGTCTGGTGATTGGACGGAATAAATTCCCTGAGTGTTGTTGAAAATAATTTTTACTTCTCACACTTCTGCCTTTTTATATTTCGGAGTTCGCAACCTTTGTACCAGCGAAGGTTATTATGTGGTGCGTCTTATGCCATAGTACGAGCGTGGAGGGGACTTTATTATAATAATGTGTTTATGTTATTTCCGTGTTATTTCTTTCCTTCTGTGTTGTATTCGAATGATGTATGAACTTTATGGTATAAGTTTTATAAATTCTTTCCATTGTTAGATGGGGTTGGATGGACGGCCAAGCCATACCACCCACCACCCTTTTTCCACTTGGTTGAGAGCGAAATTTACTGGTCTCTTTTTATGTCCACGTTTCTGTGGGTTTTCTTCCGACTTGTATGAACTATGCTCGCCGTCCAGTGCAGTTTGTTTTTGATTGAATTGTGTGTTGAATGAATAGTTTTCCTTTTTGCACCCATGCGTTACTAGCATATTCACATGCTCTATTTCTCTATATAGATAACCGGTTCGAACTGTCTCTTGTCTGTATGAAATTTCGCTCCTGTGTACCTCAGACGCTGTCCATTTGCCAGTCCATTCGTTATGGTCGCTGTACATGGTGTCTTTTATTATCCTTTTGGATGCGTTAGATTCCAGATTCTGGGGCGTTCACTTATATTTGGTAGCTGGTTATTCCATGTCCCTCAGTTATGGGTTCCTCTAGATCTTCATTCATTTCACAAAATAAATAAATAGATAGATATATATATCTGAATACGGTTTTATTAAGTAATTCGAGTTCGCATTTAACTTCTATGCTTTGTGTCTTATGGTGGGCTCGTAGTATTTCAAATTCATACTTTTATGTATGTTTGGGGATTCGCCTTATGTTGTAGTTAGTAAGTTTGAATTGGATTTTTGTATTTCAATAGGGCGATATATATATATATATATATATATATATATATATATATATATGTCTATTCATGTATATATATAGGTTAATATTAATAGTGTTATTAAGGTAATATGTATGTATATATAAATATATGTGTGTGTGTATGTATATAGATTGTAATAATCAATAGGTTAAATGTTAGTTAATTTTGTAAATTTACATTTATTTATATTACTTAGAAGACTCAATTGAATGTGGTATTTTATGAAAACGAGAGCAACGGTAAAAAAAGAAAGAAAGTAGAGATAATTTGGATGTTATCAATTTTAATGGAACTTTGAGTTATTGTATTACATTTTGATGAGGATTTTATTTTCCATGATTGAGACGTGTCTTATGGTAGTAATTGTAATGCTTCTTTGGAGTTTATCGTTTCATGAATGATGGGAATTTTCTTTTGTTGGGGAAACCTAGAAGTTTAACGTTCTTGTTAGGAACCTGAGTGATTCCAGAGGTGGGATAATGTGGCTCTCTTGTTTCGTTTTAAATTTGATTTTGTGATGCTATTGGATCGGTTATACGTTGGATTATACCAATCTATGAATGAGTTTCCTTGTGGTTGGTGAGATGGTCATGCCTCACTTTGATTATCATTTGATTCAGTTCTTTATGTGGTACTATCCTTGAGGTCATTGTTTTGTGGTTGATGTTAGAGGGAGTGGCTCTAAGTGGGTGGTCGGCGCACAAAGGGGCGCCAGGATAGCCCTCGTTAGAGTAAATTTAATAAGTGATAATTTAAAAAAATTAACTAGGGGTGGGTAGTAACACATTAAAAAGATAATTGTAGCCTCATCTGCCTTTTAGTGCTACCACAGACTCAAGGGGATTGAGAAGGCCGTGGTTGGCATGATCGTTGCCTTGTCTCCACGAAAGGTAACGGTTCCGCATGAGCAACCCTATGGGGCGGTTCCTTGAAATAGGTAGCCTGGATAACCATAGATGGAGGCGGTTCCTAGTGCTTGGTTGCCTGGATAATCCGTTTGTAGATGGAGGCGGTACCTTGCAATAGGTAGCTTGGAGAATCCATGATAAGCCATGCGATGACACTTCCCTCTAACATTCATATTTATGTTGTCTTTTGGAAATCCTCTGGAATTGGTCACTTGCTGTGAATTGATGATTTTTGTTGTTGTTTGAATTTGAGTGCTTTTATGTGTTGTGTGATTTCATTTAGTTGGTTGTGAGTTTTTGCCTTGTTGGTCTTGGTCGGGAACCCTTCCTTAGCAGCTCCTAGCACGGGGGTGGTCGGGAGGATCGTGTTTCGCACCCCGTTGGGATTCTCTCTTTTTATGCAGGTTCATCTTTCAGTGCTGAGTTGCAGTGTCAGTGGATTCTTTGCTCGTGGGTTCCAGATTTATGTATTTATGTGATTCTTTTAGCGATGTATCATTCCCCTCTAGTTGGGAAAGTCTTGTATATTATTGCACATGGTGCTATTGTAATGTAATCTTATGATGATGCAATGTACTTTTATTGTAAACTTGGTTATGAGAAGAATTCATAATGATGTTGTAACTTTGGATATTATTCTATCATGTTTTCTATTGTTGTTACTGATGTAATTATAGTTATGAATGGATGAATTTATGGATCATGTAATAGTTAGGTAAATGTTTATGTTAAGTAATGACCTCGTGTTCCTCAAAGGATTAAGTTATGCAATTTGATTAATGGTTATGTTATGTTATTTACTATTCTCTCCTATGTTAAAAAAAAATAAAAAAAATTGGTTGCATTTTACTTAATTCCTTTGGGGTTGCGTGGCGGGGCGTTACACTAATAGATTACAATGCATGTCTTATTGATACATAGTACCTGTTTACTAGGTTTTCACTATGGTACCTATCTTAGAAGCACCACAAAGTGGTTTTCACTTAAAGAATGTTTTATTTCTCTTTATTGTTTTTCTTGAATTTTTGCTTTTTTTGCTGAGATACTCTAATGTGCTTAAGTATAAAACCTCTTGAGATGGTTGTTGTTCAACGGTTTGGAAAAAGGTTCTCCTTTAGGAGTAGCCAATTGATAAGCTCCAGAGCCATAACTTGTTGTGATGATGAAAGGACCTAACCAGTTTGGTTCAAACTTCCCCTTCCCATCCTGATTTAATTGGATCTTTTATTCTCTTTTAATACTAGGTCACCAACTAGAAAGTTTCAGTTTTTTTTATCTTTTTATTGTAGCTTCGCTTAAGCTAATTTTGATAAAATTGAAGATGGTTTAACATGCTCAAACACCTTTCATCTAAGAGTTACAACTCATTCAATTTGGACACTCAATATTCCTCATTATTGACCATGCCTTTCAGGGATATTCATAGTGAGGGGATTTTAACTTCGATAGGTAATACAACTTCAGACCCGTAGACCAAGGAAAAAGGTGTGCACATGTAGGTGTATGAATGATAGTTTGGTAAGCCCATAGGGTTGGGTTTAGATGTAAATTCCAATCATGACTAGTGTCATTAACAATATTTTTTAGTGACAAATGGATTGGTGTTTATAACAATAATAAAAGAAGTGATATCATTGCTAGAAAGGGAGGCGTAGATGTTGCTAATAATAATGATGAAAGGAGAAAAGGTGATAATTGAGAAGTGAGCTCTTCATACATCATAAAAATAACCCTAAGCCGAATGCATTTCAAATGAACAGTCACATAATCACCACTAGAACTGAGCGCATGGATTTGCCAGTTACTAGTGTTGAGACAACGAAGGTAATAGAGGTGATTTCCTTCTTGTTCCTAAAAATTTCCATAGCCCTGATAGAATAATGGGAGGCCCAAGGAAGCCTATCAAACCTCACAAGTTTTATTTTATCTACAACAATGAGGAGCCCTAGGGTCTTTTTGAGCAGGGGGGTTTCACTTTGTATTTCGCTGCAATGGAGGGATACAATGAAAAACTCAGCTACAAATTTTCTAACGCATGGCATGATGGGGAAGTTAATTTGGGTAGGATCCAATTTAAGGTGGATGCAAAGCTAATTGCGGAAGCGATAGGTCTGGATTATGAAGGTACGAAGGTTGCTAAGGTTAGCAATGGTAAGTATCAGGACTATTTTGAGAATTTTTTTGAAGGAAAATAAAAACCTGAAAGATTTCAGAATGGTTACTCTAGGGTTAAATTACTTCCTCCATAGCATAATGTTTGTTTCATTGTTATGAAATATTTCACCCTCGAATGGCGCTACTAGTCCATCCATGGATACCACTTTCCCATCCTAACCACATAAGACACCAGGAAAAAATCAATTTGCCTTCCTTTTTATTTTCGTCCCTGAGCCAGAGTCTTACACATGGGGCCAATCCACCCTTACACCAGGGCCTCATAAGAGCCATTTTCAAATTTGTGCTTTCTAATACCCCTTAGAAAAACCTAGTTCTCAAGTCAATTGAAGACCCAAAACCCCAAAACTCGGTGAAAATTGAGCATCTAGAAGACAACCCCCACCCCAAGTCTAAAAAATCTAGTAAAAAATCTCAAAGCCTTGATACTGCTCTATGGAAGGACTTGCATTTGATAACACCTGAGAAAAGAAAGGATGTTTTGATGGAGATGGGGACTAAAAAGAAGAGAAACTTGTTTCTGCATGAACTTGGGGAAGCGGTGGACACTATTACCATATAGGATGACAATGAGATGGAAGTCTCAAACCTTGGTGGAAGGAGGTCAAAGAGACTAGCTATGGCGACATCAAAGGGATAGGAAAGTAACAAAAAATTGTAGAGCCCTAAGGAGAAAAACACCCATAATCTGCAAGAAAGTGTGGAAAAGAAAGAAGAGGAAGATACTGATTCATCAATTGAAGAGATTCCTGATAGTTTGGGTGGCGACTTGGTTGAGGAGGAGGACTCAAAAGTGGAAAGTGAGGATGGTAATGGTGATGAAGATAAGGCAGAGGAGTCACAACATGAGATGGCTTGGGAAGAGGAGGAAGGAAATGCTACTAAAAGTCTAGAGAAGGAAGAAAAAATAGGCAAAGAAGAAGACAAGGCCGAAGTTGACGGGAATGAGAGGATTAAAAGACTGGAGGAGAGGATGCAGGTCCTAGAAGAAAGGATACATGAGAAGGTGGAGGATAGCAGATTTCAAGCCCTTGAAGATGTGGTGACGAGTATAATTGAGGATAGACTACAGGCTTTGGAGAGAGGTATGAAGGAACAAAGAAATGATAACAGATTTCAAACCTTGGAAGATGTGGTTAAGAGTGTGTGCTTGGTGGTTGATGCCGTCATGAAGAAGGCTTTTATGGCTACTATTTTTGGTATGGGAAAAATAAAAAAGCAACAAAAGAAAAAAGTAGTGGGTGAAGGCGCGAACTTGGGTAGAAAGATGGAGCTGAAGGAAACAATGAACAACACTATTGAAGACTTGATGAATGCTTGGAAGCTAATCGAGGAAGCATAACATGGTTGCTTCGTTGAGCTATTTTTTCTTTTTGTTCTGATGGTTTTTTTTTGCTGTGTTTCCTAAGACTATTATTACTAGTAATGGCCACTGGAGCCAAAACTTAAATATCTATAATGCTGTTTATATTTTAAGTAGGGACTCTATGATAGATGTTAATAAGTACTTTAGATGGTTAGGGAAGGATGCTAATGATGTTAGGTTAAGGTTTCATGATTCCTATGATAGAATTGCTATGTTTAATCATATGGGAATTGGTTAAGCATTTTGTTTGTGGGAGTGGGGAAGTATGGTGGGATTCCTCTTTTTGCTGTTTCTCACCATCTTTTGTTCTTATAAACTTGTACTAATTTGTTAGGTTCAGGGCCCTTTACCTGCTTAATCAATCAAAAACATTTTTTTTCAATATTTTTAGGATGGTTTTATTGGATGCTTCAACTTGATTGTTTCCTTGGGGGTAGTAGGGCGTGGAGAATTAATGTTGGATAGAAAAATTTGAACAAAGCTCTTTGAAATCTTGGTTTTTGAATGGGGTTTCATTATTCTTTATGATGGTTTGGGGAATTCCATATTGACATATCAAATAATTCAAGATGAACTTGGATATCTGTTTCCTTGTGATTTATGTTAATGGAATTGCTTCTATCCACTTTGTGAAGTATTCAGTTACAGTGATAATGAAATTTTTCCCATTGGATGAAGTGGGAGATATCTTACTTACCAAGTCTAACCCCCATTGCGAGAAAGGTCATGGTGTTGTTATAGGTCTGAGTTCCTATGTTGGTGCATGAACAATGTCACTATGTTGTTGGAATTAATGATATTTTCTTGAGTACTAAATGCATTCTTATTCCATTGAGGGCCAATATTACCTTGTTCTCAACAATTTTTGTACTAGATTAGGTCCACTAGCAT
Source organism: Sequoia sempervirens (assembly GCA_007258455.2). Lineage (NCBI taxonomy): Eukaryota > Viridiplantae > Streptophyta > Pinopsida > Cupressales > Cupressaceae > Sequoia > Sequoia sempervirens. The sequence continues at coordinate 81,475 of VDFB02288744.1, read as the reverse complement.
GAGACCAACAAATAAAGGTTAGGACCTTTGTGCACTTCTTGTAAAGCAGTGTGCACTTCTTCCACATTGAGACATCGAAGTAGTGTTCCGTTTAGACTTTGTCTATATAGGGCATCTCCTAAGATAGTGAATTGAGAGGTTCTACAAATAAAGGTCTTCTTTTGGCTTGTTGTTAAGTCAGGAGGTATGATCCCATACTGGATATAGTCAAATGTATCTTGGTACCATGGTGAGTTAGGACCAACAACATCACAAACCAGTTCTAATTCTGAGATATCAAATGTTGGTATGAGAAGTTGCTCCACAAGGAATTCATACTTAGGAATTTTTTGTGGAATGTCAAGAAGTGAACCTATTGTAGCCATAGCGTCGACTACTCTATTGTTGATCTGAGGAAACTATTCAAAGGTGATGATGACAAAGTATTGTTTGAAACTATCTACCATTCTTTTATATGGCATTAGCTTGTCATCCTTTGTTGGATACTCATCATTTACTTTCTTGATTATCAGTTGAGAGTCTCCATAAACTTGTAGTTCCTTTATCCTCCATTCGATGGCAATCTAGTCCCATGATTAATGTTTCATATTCAAAGATGTTATTTGTACACATAAAATTGATCCTGTAAGCCTTAGTATACTATCTCCCTATGGTGTGAGAAATAGGATACTTGTTCTTGAGCCATGTTGAGTGTGGGACCCATCAAAGTATAAGCTCCAACAACTTAACTATTCTATTAGCAGTATGATTTCTTCTAGAAATTCTATTGTTAAAGGTTGATGATCTTCCATCGATGCTTCTGCTAGTTTTTGTGATATGATTTTTCCTTTAATAGATTTTTTTTCTTTGTATTCTATGTCAAATTCACTCAGTATCATTACCCATTTAGTGATCCTGCCTATTAGAGTTGCTTTTTCCAATAGGTACTTTAATGGATCTACTTTTGAGATCAACTTTACTTTTCTGTTTAAGATATAGTGTGCCAACTTCTGTGCCTCAAATACAATAGATAGACACACTCTTTCTATGGGTGAATAATTCAATTCATAGCCCACCAGTGTTCAGATGATATAATAGACAACTCTTTCCTTGTTATTGTCATCTAGTTATGCTAGGAGAGCTCCTAATGTTGCTTGTGTTGTAGATACATAGAGGATAATTGCTTTATCTAGAATTGGTGACATTAATACTGGAGGAGTGAGTCGATACTCCTTGAATTGTTGGAACACCTGATCACATTTTCCATCCCACTTGAATGTGATGTCTTTGCGTAGTAGATGGGTGAACGAATGATACTTGTCTGCCAACTATGCAATGAATCTCTTGATGGATTATAGTTTCCCCTGTAGACTTCTCAGTTGCTTCATTTCTCTTGGAGGAGGCATGCCTAATATAGCATTTACCTTGGCAAGATCTACCTTGATGCCTCTTCTTGATACTATGTACCCTAGCAGTTTTCTAGATGTTACTTTGAATACACACTTCTTCAGATTGAGCCTCAAGTTGTATTGTTTGAGCTTGTCAAATAATTTTGATAGGTTGGTCAAATGGTCTTCTCTTTTGATGGACTTCGCTAGTATGTCATCCACATAATCCTCCATAGTTGTATGCAACTTGTCATGAAAGATGGTAGTCATTGCTCGCTGATAGGTTGCCCCTATATTTTTTAGACTAAATGACATGACATTCCAACAGAAGGTCCCCCATGCACAAATGAATGTTGTTTTATGTTGGTCCTCAAAGGATATTTTGATTTGATTGTATCTAGGGAAGAATTCCATCAATGATAGCATTTCATGCCTTGTAGTAAGATCTACAATCATATCTATGCTGAGAAGAGGGAAGTCATCCTTTGGGCAAGCTTTGTTTAGATTTTAGAAGTTTGTGCATATTCTTATGCCCCTATTAGGCTTGGATACTGGAACATTTGACACCCATTCATGATAATCAATTGGTCTGATGAAGCCCACATCTAACACTTTCTACAGTTTTACTTTTACCAAAAGTGCTATCCATGGATGCATCTTCTATAGCTTTTGCTTGATGGGTTTAACTCCAAGAAATATTGCTAGGTGGTGTATGACCAATGCTAGATCTATCCCTGGCATGTCTGCATATGTCCATGCAAAGTTGATTTTCCTTTCATTGATAAATGCTGATAATTTCACCTTTTCTTTAGGATCAAGTGATGTTGCATGATATGTGATTTTGGGTGTTTTTGTTGTGCCAACATTGATAGGCCCGATGTCTTCAAATAGGAGTGTTGATTTCTCTTGATATTCTATGGTGGGGAGATTGAATGTTCCATCTTTAGGTGCCTTAGAGAGGTTCTCACCTTGAGATGCATCCTTTGTTTTTCTCGTTTCTGGATCCGATAAAGCCACATTGTGGTTTTCTTTAGGGGACCTATTTTAAATTTTTAAATTTTGTAAGTTGTTTTTGCGATTGGAATAGAAAATCTCCCCTCCAAAACATGCTCTTTGATCTAGTTCCATTATAAACCCTGCTTTGTGATCTCCTTGCGGTATATTGGTTCAAAGTCCCATGAACTCCATAATAGCCTCATCATTTTGGAATGTGTCCAAAACCAGAGTATGATGTTGTTGGTCCCAATATATCAGTTGTGCATAATGAAAGGATATTTTTTTCGTGGTATCAGAAAAGCTTATGGATGTTGTGGCTAGGTTAGGGACATTAGTTTTTTCAAAGCTCCATAAGGTATCTAGGTTATATTCATTTGAGTCACAGGAATCCCATTTGTACTCATTGGAATTCGTCTTGATATGGTCACCATTAGTTGTGGTTTTGGATGTAGGTTTAGTGATGATAGTATTTATGTTGAGGTTTTCAAACATGTTTTGGATATACAGATAGTCTACTAGAAATTCACAAGTATCTGATGTATCAACAGTGGTAGAGGTAGCTTCTTCTTCATAGGAGGTGTTTTGAGTATTTGGGGTAATCACATTAGATGAGCCATAACACAGTCCAAGATTCTTCAGGCATTTTCCATAGTGATTGGTTCTCTTCTACCTTGTCCATGTAGACCAAGGCCACCTCATCCAGGGAATCCCATGTTCTTTTTATCAATAGAAAGGGGAGGCAATGGTTATTCCCATCCTTCTTTTTTGTAGATCCACGAAGATAAATATTCTTTGCATACTTCCTCATCTTGCATGTCACCCACTTGGCGAAGATGGTGACTTTGACTATCATCATTACAATTTGAACATGTCTGATATCTTTCGGTCCTCCATATATTTTTGGTGTGGGGGGAAGCATATCAATATAAAAATACTGGTTGAAATGGTATTCCCCATAGCCCTTATCAAGCACTTGGATCTTGGTATCAGATTTAGGTACCTCAGTTGATGATGGTGTAGCGAAGGACGAAGCTAGTGATGTTGGGACAATGTATGGAAAGGAGTGAAAAGATATATCATTTCTGGGTATTTGTTGAATCTTTTTATACTTTTCCTCCAATTTAGCACAATAATGGAAAGGTTCAGGGTCAACATATATGGTAATTCCCTTATTGTCATAAGGAAACTTTAGGCATTGATGGAATGTAGATGATACTACTTTCAAAGCATGAATCCATGGTTGACCCAAAAGAAGGTTGTATGTAAGCTTGAGATCTAGTACTTGACAAGAAGTTTCTATTATTGTTGGTCCTATTTGAATAGGTAGCCTAATTGTCCCTTCTAAATTACACTCTATGTCATCATAAGCTTTGATGGTGATGCTCTTGCTTTTCTCTATGACATCATCAGAGTATCCCAGTTATTTCACAAATTTTAAGGAAAAAATGTTCAAACCTACACCATTATCTATGAGTACCCTCTTGACTTTATGTTTGTGGACACCCAACTCTAAATAAAGATCTTGGTTGTGGAAATATTTTTGTGAAAGGTCATCCTTAGAAAAGACTAAATGATGGGTGGACCTGATATTTCCAACCATGGCTTGGAATTGATTTGCATCAAGGTTGTTTGAGACTAAGGTTTCAACTAGCTCTTTCTCCAATATCTCCTTATGTGTTGGAAATAATTTTAGGAGCTCAATTATGGAGATTAAGGCTAGAGTTTTCTTGAGTTTTTCCACAATGCTATAGTCATTAGATGGCTTACTTGTGGTTTTAACTATGGGTAGTTCTCCTTGGATTGTTACTCTTACCTTTTGGGCAGTTATGTTGCATTTGGGATTGGAACCTAGTATGGTTACCACACGGATGGTACGATCTTCACAAGAGACATGTCCTAGAATGGTATCCTCACCATAAGAGAAGGGGCATTATGGTAATCATTTTCTTTTCCTTTATTGTGTCCCCTAGAATGGTCAGGGATTGGATCCTTGTAAATCTTTAGGTCTTTATTTCTAGACCGATGTTCTATATCAACCTCTCCCTTTTCGATTAAATCTTGCATAATATTCTTAAGTCTCATGCAGTTGTTGGTGGTGTGCCCCTTGGTTTTATGAAATTCACATTGGTTGTTCTTGTTATACCAAGGGGCTTTGAAGTTAGGTTCTTCATAGTTTTCTTTGTCATTAATTTTGATGAGGTTCTTGTTAACTAGTTTGTGCATAATCACCTCAAGGGATTCTATCAATGGAGTAAATTTCCTTTGTGGTTGGTCATATTGTCAAGGTGGTCTCCTTTTGTTATCCTTTCCTTGATTTTGTTACCAGTTGTTGGGTTGATTGTTCTGAGGATAACTGAGTCGATTCTTTTGTTGATAATTGGGTGGGTTATTCTGTTGATAACATTGTTGTGCTGTTTGGCCCTAATTTTGTGGCATATTGGGTGTTTGCACATTGCATACAACCTTAGCATCAACTACCCCATCATTGGTTACATTCTTTTTCTTCACCCATATCTTGGGTTTGTCATTTGAAGTAGAAGTTTGATCTATTGGGTTGTAAAGTTTGAGTGTTCCTATTGCAACAAGGGCTCTTTCGATAAGTATACATTTTTCAATAGTTTCCTCAAAATTACATGGGAATAGTACTGTGAGATTGTAATTGATATCTAGATGTACGTTGGAGATGAGACATCGATAAGTTGTTTCTCTAGAATGGGCCACTTAATTTTGCTCGCTTTGTGTCTCCATCATTGTAGGTATGAGGAAAATGATTCACCTTGAATTTTTTTGATTTTATAGAGGTCAAATATTGTAATGTCCTATTCTATGTTATATGAGAAATGGTGGACAAACTTATCTAACAACTCATCAAGCGTTTTGATACTTGGTGATAAACGAGAGAACCAGTCTATAGCAAGCTCACTAAGGCTTCGTGGAAAAATTCTCATCAAGTAGGTGACATTTCATTGTAGTTCCATGCAAGATACTGAAAACTCTCGTACATGCTCAATTGGATCTCCCTTCCCCCAATACTTGTCAAATTTTGGTATTTTGAAGCCTTTGGGGAAAGGTACCATGGATATATTTTGATCAAATGGATATGGAAAAATGTCTTGGAGAGCATAGCTCTTCTTTGGTTTTCCAATTTGTATATCCAATATCCTTTGATTGAATGTTTGAAGTTGCATATTTATGTCATTGTTTGGTGTCTTGTTTGAGGATGTTGGGTATTGTAGATTTGTTGTCCCATGACATTTGTTTGGTCGTAAATAGGATATTGTGTAGTCATGGGATTTTGAGGACTATATTGTACATAAGGCATGTAAGGTCATTATTGTGCATAAGGTAGGTTGGGTCCTTGCTATGTACCCTAATATTGACCTTGAGGTGTTCCTTTGTACTGATTTTGCGATCCTCCTTGCTGTTGTTGTTGAGGATTTTGATTGTGGGTTTGTTGAACAAAGTGTTGTTAGGTTTGGGGTGTACTTTGATAGTTCATTTGTGGTACACCATGTTGATGTGTTTTTTGTTGAAGGTTACGTTGATGTTATGTTGATGATACACCTTGTTGTTGTGGATTGTGTTGAAGGGTACTTGGGTGCCGCATTGATGGTACACTTTGTTGTTGTGAGTGTTGTTGAAGGGTACCTAAGTAGTTCGTTGATGGTACACCTTTTTGTGGTTGATTTTGTGGAAGGTTACCTAAGTAGTTCGTTGATGGTACACCTTATTGTGGTTGATTTTGTGGAAGGTTACCTAAGTAGTTTGTTGATGGTATCCTTGTTGTGGTTAATTTTTTGGAAGGTTACCTAAGTAGTTCATTAATGGTACACCTTGTTGTGGTTGATTTTGTGATAATTTCCCTTGTTGATTTTGTACGTTGTTAGAAGGGTCAACGTAGGAAGTGCGTTGGGGCATGTACTGCCCTTGTGATGGGTTACCACCTTGTTGGTCCATTGGAATGCTCCTATGTTTTGCATTATGTTATGTTGTGGCATGTTTTGGGTTGTATTTCCTCGATACTATTGTGCCACAAATGCTTGTTCAATTTGGGATGATTGCCTAAACAATGGGTTATCCATGTGATGCATTTGATCAAATTGTTTTGTGAAAACAATAGTGGTATGTTGGTATTCATGATTGGTTTTGGAAGTTATCTAACTACTGTTTTATCTCCAAGTAGAATAAAATTTGGATCTTTTAGTATGTCTACATTGAAGTCAATGGGTAGTTTTGCATCACTCTGTGCTAGTGTGAGGAAATATAAGTTAGCATTTATTACAAGCATCTTGTCCATAAGCTTTCAAATTTTAGGTTCTTGGGGTATTCTAATAGCTTATCCTTAGTGATTTCCTCATCACTATCATATTCTTCTATGATCACATCATTGGGATCTAGAAGTTGATTATGTCTATCAATCATGTTTTTGTGTCCAAGGCGTACTTCCTCATCACTTGGTGGTTGGTTTGGTGTTTCCTTGAAGGAAGGTTCCTTTTGAGGAGTTGTAAGGTAACTTGGTTTGCATCCCCATGGGTTGGTTTCCTCATTAGTGATGTTGGTTTTTGGTGTGCTCGAGCTACTCTTGTTGGCTTCCATCTTTTTTTTGTGTTGAGATCTCGTGGTTGTCATAAACAATTCCAAGACCTTGGGAAATTTTTTGTGATCACTTAACTATGGAATGGAATGATGTTTTCTTTTAGAATTTTATGTTTTTAAAAGAATGGTGTTGTGTTTTGGGCGAGCCAAGATTTTATATTTCCATGCAAGAGGTGGTAATACTGGCCTTTCGGTTGCAAGATCAACTTTTCATTCTTCTTTGTCTAGGATATTAGTTGTGATTCTCCACTGAGTTGGTGTTTCCTTTTTCTAAAACAATTTTTTTATCAAACTATTGATAATGTTTGATTGTTCACCTTTAATTCTTGTGAGATTTGGTTGTATAATAGGCGCTGTAAGATCTGGTTGTTGAATTAGATTAGTAGGATGCCAAATGGTCATAAAGTGAGTGATGCTGGTGAATGTTTTTGGAAATGATGCTAACTTTGGGACTCAAAATGTTTAGTAAAACTTTGATCAATATTTCACTTCATTTTTCTAGAGGATATGTTTTGAAGATCTACTTGAACTAGCCTTGAGGTGCAAGCAAATGTTGATATCTTGAAATTGAGAGTAAAGGAACAATCCAAGTTGCGTTTTGATTTTGAATCCTAAAACTATGTTGATGTGTTTTAATTTTTGCAAATGGATATGGACTGATGTTGATATGAGGTGTTTTTGGAAGTATGACCGTTTCCTTCTCAAAAGATAAAAGCTTAACCAGTTTAGGATTAGTCTCTGTTTTTCACCAAAAAATAGGGTGTTAGATAGGGGTTAGAATCCAAATCCAAATAGCAACAATAATAGCAACCTCTCCATTAAATATAAGCTAAAAACCCAAATCCAAAGCAACCAAGAACAATCAACATAGCAAACAAATGAGAAAAAAATCAAAGAAAAATCTCCATGTTGAACTTGAATAACCTTCCTTGCCTCTCCTCAAAATTTCCTTTGCAATTTTCCCTCAGTTTTGTTGTATGCAAGTACCTACAAATGTACACACAAATTTTGGAGATATGTGGTTGTAAAACCAAAATGAAGGAGGCAACTCTTTTTTATAAAAGAGCTTTTTGAATGGACGACTAAGATCGATCTTCTAGAAAGATGCCAAGATCAACGGACGAGGATTGATGCACCACAATAGTGGGCTAGTGACAACTAAGGATAGATGGTCAAGATTGAAAGAAGACGAAAGAGAATCAACGATCAAGATTTGAAATGGAAAAGTGGAGGGAAAGTAGTGGAGCAAATTAAATAATATTATTAATTTGGGAGAGCATGTGGACCATAAAATAATAATTTTTAATTGACGAAGGGAATCTTGACAATTAAATCATATTATTATTTAATTTGGGAGAGGAAGTGGAGAGCATGTGGACTATCAAATAATAATTTTTAATTTAGGGAAAGTAGTGGAGCAAATTAAATAATATTATTAATTTGGGAGAGCATGTGGACCATCAAATAATAATTTTTAATTGAAGAAGGGAATATTGACAATTAAATCATATTATTATTTAATTTGGGAGAGAAAGTGGAGGAATACAGTAAATTTTTTAGTTCATGGAAGGCATCTTTGACCATATTTTAAAATTGGTAAAAGATAATGGAGGAATAAATAATCATTTTAGATTATTTATTTATGGAGGAAGAGAAAATGAATATTTAATTTAAATGATTATGCAACCATTTAAATTAAATATAGAAGCAAATGGAAAAAGAGAATTAAATAATTAAGTTAGATTAATTATTTAATAGAGGGAAAGTGGAGAGAGGGAATTAAATAATTTAAATAATTATTTAACCAAGGAAAGACGAAAAGGATTAATGAATAGACAAATAATTAAAAATAATTATTTAACTATAGACGAATAATGACAAGAAAATAGTTAAATAAATGATAATTTATTTAATTATAGAGGGAAAGGATGTTAGCGACACAATTAAATAAATATTTAATTTATTTAATTGATCAAAGGAGAACAAAGACCAAGAAAATGAATTAATTAAATAATTAACATTATTTAATTAATAGAGGAATGTGATCAAAGAAAATAATTAAATAATTAAAACTATTTAATTATGCAAGGGAGAAGACCAAGACAATGGAAAAATGACGCTTGTAGACTAAATCATTTTTTAGTGTCTACATTTTGTTCCTCTTTGACGTAATGTGATTTGAGTGTTGTGTCAAAGAAAAAAAAAGAAAATCAGGTTCAAATCATCCCTAGTGTGCCCCGGTGAAGGTGGGATAGACCTATGCCCCCTCAGAATTTTTTTCAAATTTTCAAAAAATTGAGAATTTATTTTGAAAAGCCACTTTGATGCACTGGCAGGAGAAGAATTCAACTTATGGTCCTTCAAGATGATTGGAAATGGAAGATGTTAGTGTGAAGAAGATGGATGCTAATATGGAGAAAATGTATGTCAGTGTGGAGTTAGTCAAATGAAAAGGGATGGATGATCTTTCTTAACAGATACATCTTGCATGTTTATCATCATTGGACATCAAAATTATAGAAAATGGAGCACAAACACCATGGTATGACATAGACCAAGGTGTGCAATGTTACCACTTGCAAAAGACAAACAGTCAAAAGACAATGCCAACAAACAAGGAATGCCATGACTCATATTAAGGACCCAATTTTCCCAGTCTTTTTGTCAAGACAAACCACATACAACAATCAAAAGAAAGGAGACCATGATCCATCATCACCCCTCTAAATCCTTCGTTGGACATCCTCAAGGTAGCTCGTAACATGACTAAAGAATAATAAAAAAAATAAAACCAACTAGACCAACAAAGTCAACAACCATTTAGATCAGTTGTCAAAGTTTATTTGATGATGATATTGATAAAGTTTGATTGATTGATTGACCGATGGGCTTGATTGATAGATAAGGTTGACGAATTGACCAATTGTTTGAACCAAAAGATTGATTGATTGAATGACCAAGGTTGATTGATTGATTGACCAATATGACAAAGACTAGTCGATTAATTGATGAAATTAATCAATTGATAGGTTTGATTAGTTGACGAGATTGTTTGACCAATGCCGATTACACCTGGTTTCAAGAAAGACATATCCTGTATAAGGAAAAAATTAATCGACTGATTGACAAGATTGATTGATTGATTGACCATGACTGATTTCAGGAAGGACACATCCTATTTAAGACAAACTTAATTGATTCAATGATTGATAAGATTTATTGACCAATGTTGATTATGCCTAGTTTCAGGAAAGACATATCCTGTTTAAGGAAAATGATAAGATTGACCAATGACCAGTGCCCTAATTCAAGGACACATCCTAAATAGGAAAAAATGATAAGACCAATGCAAGATGATTGACTAGTTTGGATTGAAGATTTGTTGGATAGTTGATCTACTGATTTGTGATTTGGTTTAGATGTTTGATTTCTTGAAGACAAAAGACCTAGATAGACTCAACAAACCATAAAGGACTGAACTAGGGCCTCAAGAGCTCATCGATTGATGGCCTTGCCTAAGAGACCTCGTAGTTCGACCAGACACTAACCAAAATTGATATGACTTGACAAAACCCTAAGGACAAACCCTAATGTCTTGGGGGCCCATCTAGTGATGACCTTGCCTACGTAGCAATGCGCATAGACAATGTAGTTTGACCAAACTGACATAGACTGGGCTTGACTCTGACGATGTTTTTGGAGTTTTTGATGTTTTATGAGTTTTTTAGATTTTGAAGGTTTTTTGATTTTTTGATTATTTTATGATTTTTTTGGATTTTGATGATTTTATGATTTTTTTGGATTTTGATGATTTTCTATTTTTTTTTGGATTTTTGATGATTTTCTGATTTTGTTTGGATTTTGATGATTTTCTAATTTTTTTTTGGATTTTGATGTTTTTTAATTTTTTTGGATTTTGATGATTTTATATTTTTTGGATTTTGATGTTTTTCTATTTTTTTTGGATTTCGATGATTTTCAAGGATGATACCATGTGTAGGATCCTAGGAAGACATAAGTCAAGGAATTGCCCCCTTGTCAGGTATAAGACCAACTTATTATGGGCGAGGGGATTGATGAATGCTAATGTGTTATGGGTGGGGATGGAAAGTGAAGGATGCTAAATGTTAGTGGTTCTCAGGCCATGAGAGGGATGAAAAATCTCTATTATGGATGAAGGATATGTGTGAATGGACAGATGAAAGTGAAAAACCAAGTAGAGTGATAGTAGACGGAGGAACATAGACTAACTACACATGGCGACTATTTACCAGGTTTTCACCATGGTACCTATCCAAAGCGCAACCAGAGTGGTTTTAACTGTTGGACGAATTATTTCTATTTACTATTCTTTTTTTATTTTTCCATTTTTTTGTATTTTTAACTTTTTTGATTTTTTTTCTTTTTAAATTTTTTTGACTTGTTTGACTTTTTAAATTTTTTTTTTTTGTATTTTTTGACTTTTTGAAAGGGATACTTTGAAGGCTACGTGTAATAACTATGAAGATGCATGTTTTTGATGGGCTCAGACAATGACTCACCTTCAGGAGTAGAGAGTTGATAAGCGTTAGAGCCATATGCTACTGTAATGATGTAAGGGACCAACCAATTCAGTTCAATTTTTTCGGGCTTTTCTCAATCCACTTGATTCTTAGGATTTTATTTTAGAAACAAGTCACCAATGTCAAAGTATCTAGGTCAAACCTTCTTATTGTAGCTGCATTGAAGATGGTTCTGATATGCTTGCAAATGTGTTAAGACATCCCGTCTTTTCTAATCAGATAAATCAAGTTCATGCAAACAGGCTATACGATACTCTTCTTCATCAACAAATTGCTGCATGGACACTCTTAAAGATGGTAATTCAACCTCAATGGGAAGAATAGCTTCAGATCCAAAGACGAGGGAATATGGAGTGGTAGGTCAATGGGTGTACAAATGCTTGTGCAGCAGGCCCAAAGTGCAAGATTGAGTTGGACATGCCAGTCACGACCAACATCATTGACAATCTTCTTTAAGATTTTGAGGATAGTCTTATTAGATGCCTCAACTTGACCATTTCCCTAGGGGTAATATGGGGTGGCGAAACGATGGATATGAAAATTTTCACATAACTCACGAACATCTTGATTCTTAAAAGGGAAGCCATTATCTGTGATGATGGATTGAGGAACACCATAGCGGCATATGATGTAGTTTAGGATGAACTTGGATATTTGCTTACTAGTAATATAGGTCATTGGGATGGCCTCAATCCACTTGGTGAAGTATTCTGTAGCAACAAGAATAAACTTATGTCCATTGGCAGAAGTAGGTTGAATCTTTCCCATGAGGTCAATTCCACACTGAGAGAAGGGCCAAGGGGATGTAATTGGATGCAAATCTTGAGCAGGTGCATGCACAAGATATCCATGTATTTGACATTGGAGACATTTATTCACAAAGTAATAAGCATCTCATTCCATTGTTGGTCAATAATATCCCATTTGCATGACCTTCTTAGCTAAGGTAGGACCAACAAAGTGAGCTCCACATATACCATTATGTACCTCTTGTAAGACTGTTTGTGCTTCATGTGAGTCAAGCCATCTGAGAAGGGTACTATCTAGGCTACGGTGGTAAAGGGTATCGCCAATGATGGCATATTTAGAGGCTTGTCAGATAAAGGTTTTACGTTGGTTGGAGGAAAATTCAAGAGGGATAATTTGGTCATGCAAGTAGTTGTAAATGTCTTTGTACTGGGGGACTTGAGACCAACAAGTTCACACACAAGTTCAGCTTTGAGGACATCGAACACAAGGACCAACAGTTGTTCCACCAAGAACTCATACTGTGATGCATTTTTAGGAATGTCCAAGAGAGATCCAATTGTTGCCATTGCGTCTGTTGTACCCTATTTTGAATCCTCAGGATCTACTCAAAGGTGATAACATTGAAGTGCAACTTGAAAGTGTCAACATGTGCTTGTAGGGTGTTAACTTGTTGTTCTTAGTATCATAATAATCATTGAATTGTTTGATCACTAATTGGGAGTCATCATAAAATTGAAGATCCTTGATTTTCCATTTAATTGCCATTCGAAGTCCTGTTAAGAGGGCTTCATACTTAGCTATGTTGTTGGTGCATAGAAATACTATTTAGAATGACTTAGGAATGAAATCCCCTTGGGGTGTGATAAAAAAATGCCAACTCCTAAACCATGACCAGTGTATAATCCATCAAAATATTATTGCAAAGATCAACTCATTAGTTAAATTAGATATTAGAGGATGATCTACTGTTATCGATCCATCTACAAGTTGATCGACTATCACTTGTCCTTTTATTGCCTTTCGATCAACATATTCTATGTCATATTCACTTAAAATCATAACCCACTTGGCTAGTCTTCTTGTCAAAGTTGTTTTACTAAGAAGATACTTTAGAGGATCAAGTTTGGCTAACAACTTTGTCTTGTGATTCATTATGTAATGTCTCAATTTTTGAATTGCAAAAACAATTGCTAGACATGCTCGCTCAATAGGACTATAGTTTAGTTCATATCCAACCAAGGTATGACTAATGTAGTAGATTGCTCTTTCCTTTCCATCATTATTATTTTGTGCCAATAATTCCCCCAGTGTTGATGTAGTATTTGTTACATGTAATATTATATGTCTTTCATCAATTGGAGGCATGAGAACTAGAGGAGTCAATAGATAATGCTTTATTTGATCAAATGCTTCTTGACGTTTTTTCTGCCCAAATGAAGGGGATTCCTTTGCATAACACGTGTTGAAATGGATGAATCTTATCTGATAGCTAGGCAATGAATATGTGGATTGATTGAAATCTTCCTCGTAAAGTCCTCAACTAACTGATAATGGTGGGGGGTAACATGTCCAAGATAGCTTTGACCTTTGCAGGATCAACTTCTATTCCTTTGTGAGAAACAATGTATCCTAGTAGCTTGCCTGATTGGACACTAAAAACACATTTATTTGGATTTAGCCTAAGTTTGTATTCTTCAAGTCTTTTGAAAATATTATCCAAAATTGCTAGGTGACCACTTCTTTCTAAGGATTTTGTAAGTAGATTATCAACATAGTCTTGCATAAGTACACACATTTGGTCATGAAAAGTGGTTGTCATGGCTCTTTGATATGTCACTCCAACATTCTAAAGTCCAAAAGGCATCATATTCCAACAAAAGGTACCCCAAGCGCATGTGAAGGCTGTCTTGTGTTGATCTTCAACGCCAATTCTAATCAAATTGTATCTTGAGAAGCCTACCATAAGTGATAACATTTCATATCCTACTATGAGGTCAACTATGATATCAATGTTAGGCAGTGGGAAATCATCCTTAGGACAAGCCTTATTTAGATCTCTAAAATATGTGCATATTCTGATACCACTAGTTGGTTTTGTGATGGGAACAAGGTTGGAAATCCATTCTGCATAATCTATGGGATGAATAAAACCAATGTCCAGAAGTTTTTTCAACTCAACTTTCACCAAGAGTACGATCTGTGGATGCATTTTCCTCAATTTATGCTTGACATGTTTAGCATTTGGAAGTAATGGTAAATTATATAAACAAGTTCAGGGTCCAACCCAGGCATATCAACATGTGACCATGTGAAATTGATCTGTCTTTTTGAAAATAATGTAGTGAACTTTGGTTTTTCTTCTGTGGTCAAGGAGATTGCAAACTGAATGATTCTAGGATTGTCCTTTGTCCCAAGATCTACTGCTTCTGTTGCTTCTACAAGCAATGGTGATATCTCTTGGTCAATGGGGAGACTGTCCAACCCTCCATCCTTAGGCTCCTCAAAGAGGTTTTCACCTTTAGACACATCCTTTATTTTCACATTTTCATGGTCAACAGATGCCTTTCAGTTTTGACCTGAAGACCTTTCCTTTTTGTTTTTACTTTTTCATTTGCACTTTTATGACTAGAGGGAGGAGCAACCTCTCCAAAGTATGTTGTAGTGTTAAGCTCTATGATGAAACCAACCTTATGGTCCCCACTTGGTATACCTTCACGAAGTCCCATAAAATTAGCAATTACGTCGTCATTCTTGAATGTGTCTAAACTCGATGGGTCCTTGTTGGTCCTAATCTATGAGTTGGGGATATATGAGGGGTAAGCCATCATTGATATTATCAAGGGTCATGGTGTAGTCTAGAATAAGGTAAAGAAAAAGGTAGAATCATTGAGTTCCCAAAAGGTTTCGATGCAAGCTTCCCTTTTCAAAGGAATCATTTGTTTGGGATTTGACAAGTTTTGTGGGGGACCAATTTTAAACATTTGATTGAACTTTTCCTCAAAGGTAGGCTCACCAGGTTCTGTAAATGTTTCCTCAAGGTCATAGTCATTGAATGATTTATCCAAACCCCATTCCCATTGATTGGAATCATATTCAGTATAATAGTCCTTAGATGTCTCAGTTTCATTTGAAGCATTAATGGTCTCACTCGAAGGAAACCTAGTACTAAGGACACTCACTTTTGCTGGTACAAACCCTAACCCTCTATATTTTGGTAGGCGAGAAGGAAATATAGGTTATTTTATTCCATTCTTATTTGGACCAAGGCCGCTATGTCCATCATATCCCTTTTGTTTCATGAGCTCGAATCTTGTTGGTTACTGATCAACTGGTAACTGCTTAAGCTCAATGTCTTGCTTATCCTTGTAAATCCATGTGGAAATGTGCTCACTAGTAGGTTCTTTGCTTAATTACCCCCACTTAATGAAGGTGGTAGGAGGGGTATGGATGATGATTGTAGGCTCCTTCAGAATAAAGCAGGGTTTGTTAGAGGTCTTTGAAGATTTAGGCAATTTTCCAATGCAAAATAAGGTCTTCAAATTGTACTCTCTGTATCCTTTGTCTTGAATCTAGTTCTTGGGTGTGAAATATGTGGTAAATGGACTGGATGATTTAATGGGGTTAGATGGATGAATGTAGTGGGATGAAGTGGAGGATGAGGCCTCTTGATTTATGGGCACTTTATGCTTAGTAGTTCCTCTTAGGTTAGTACAATACTGAAAGGGATCAGGATCACCAGGAATATTAATTTCAGTGCCATTATGTGGAAACTTGAGGCATTTATGGTATGTGGATGGTATGGCCCTCATGGCATGAATCCATGGGTGAACAAGAAGAAGGTTACAGTGTAAATCTAGATCCAAGGCATGAAACATTGTGTTATGTATAGCTAGACCAACTCTTACTGGAGGTGAAATTATGCCTACAGACAAGCGCTCAACGTCATCATATTCCTTGATAACAATTTTCTTGGTTTGATCTATGCAATTCTCAAAGTATCCCAATGATTTTACCAGTTTCAAAGTGAAAATTTTTAGACTAGCTCCACTGTCTACCAAGACTCGTCTGATCTTATGTTTCTTAACGTAAACTTCAAGGTGTAGGGGATCATTGTGATCTGAATTTTGTGCGAAGAAGTCTTGTTCAAA
The DNA here is from genome assembly GCA_007258455.2 of Sequoia sempervirens. Taxonomy (NCBI): domain Eukaryota; kingdom Viridiplantae; phylum Streptophyta; class Pinopsida; order Cupressales; family Cupressaceae; genus Sequoia; species Sequoia sempervirens. Next base: position 65,056 of record VDFB02288744.1, on the reverse strand, counting down.
AAATGTGACGTGGTGTGGAATAGCTAGGTATCCAACCATGGCTTGAAATTGGTTGACATTTAGGTTAGAGGGTATAGATGTTTCTTACAAGGATTTTTGCAGGATGGTCTTGTGTTTCGGGGAAATGCGAAACAACTCAAGAATGGATATCTATGCAGGCATCTTTCCTAGATGATCAAGGAGGTTATACCAACTCTTTGGTTGTGGATTAGAGGTAGCCCCTTGTAGAGTTACCTTGGATTTGTAGGTAGTGACAACACATTTTGAAATTTTCTTGTTATTAATGGTGATAATGACAACATGACTATCAAAGGATTGGATGTGGTGAATGGTGGTTATGTAGTCATATGAAATGTTGGTATAATTAGTACTATTGTCACTTGAATTGGAGGCTTTCCATTTTCCATGGTCATGCAAGGGAGTCTTGAATATGGTATGATCAACATTGGTTTTAGGTTGTGGATTGTCTATTGAAATGTCTCCTTGTTCAATAAGGTCCTAAATGATATTTTTGAGAGTCCAACATGAAGATGTTTTATGTCATTTTCCATGATGATATTCACAATATTCATTATCATTCCACCAATTAGGTTTAACCAATGTGGGATCATAGTTATTGATGTTTGGAAGTTGAATGACATTGGATTGTAAAAGCTTCTTTAGAACCGATTCAATAGGTTCATCCAAGGGAGTGTACATTTTCTTAGTGCGTGGAAGTCCTCTTCATTGTTGGTTGTTTTGGAATGCATTCAATGTTTTAAGTTAACCTTGTGTTTGAGTGTTTGATGAGTTTGATGTGGAAGGACCTTTGAGGTGAATAGTAGGATCTTTATTTATCACTTTTGCGTCAATGACTCCATCATTAGTGACATTCTTATTTCAGGACCAAAATTACCTTTGTCATTATTAGCTTTTGGATTTTTTTATGCACCTTAATTAGTTCCTTTTCCATTAGAGATTTCTCAATAAAGACACCTTTTTCAATGATATCCTCAAAGTTTGTGCAACATTATATTTGGAGTCCAGTCCTTCATTCTATTTTGAGGTTTTCCACAAATATGGTGACTAGTTGTTTATCAGGGATGTGGCAAGGACATTTGCTACCCATAATTCACCATCGTTGGTAGAATGATGTGAGTGACTCCCCTTTGTTTTGTTTAGTTGTGCATAGTTTTGTGAGGGTCATGTAACTTTCTATATTGAAGGAAAAGTTATTAATGAATCTGTTAGCCAAGTCACCCCTGTCCAAATCCCAATAGGAAGGTGTGTAAACCATTCTAGAGCTTGTCCTATAAGACTTCGTGGAAATAGTCTCATCAAATATGTAGGCTTGAAAGCGATTTCCATACATGCTGTATTAAATTCTCATATGTGTTCCACAGATCTCCTTTCCCTTTATACTTGGGTAAAATTGATGTTGTGAAGTGAGGGGGAAAGGGTGGCATTTATATGCATTTGTCAAATGGATAGGGGCATAATTCCTCCATGGAATAAGTTTTCTTGTTGGTCCCCAATTATATGTTTTTCATCTGTTGTTGTATGGATTGTATTTGTTGCATCGAGGTGTCTATGAGAGATGGTGTTGTGTTTGGTTGATTTTTGCATGATGGCATTGGAATTGGTATCGATATTGAGATGGAAAAATGTTGGATTTGAATTTGGACTTATGTTTTGTTGCATGGGACCTTGGTTACCTTGTTGATATTGATGTGTAAATGATGCATTTGTGTTGGTTTTATTTGGAATTAAATTTGTATTTTATTTGTCCCAAAAGTCATGTTTGTGTTTGGTGTAGCATTTTGAGATTGAAAGGTTGGACCTTGATTTGTATTTTGAAATTGAGGTGTTGGGCCTTGGTTGGCATTTTAGAATTGAAATGTTGGACCTTGGTTGGTGTTTTGAAATGATGGTGTAGGACCTTGATTGGAATTTTGAAGTGATGGGGTAAGACCTTGATTTTCATTTTGGAGTAATGTGTAGGACCTTGGTTTGGTGCCTTATGAATCCTCCTTGATTTTTTGGGTTGATTTTGAGGTGTGAAACCTTGACTTGTGCTTTGGAAAAGAGGATCTATAAATGCAATAGTCATGGGGTTTGATTATGGGGTACCAAATGTAAAAGTTTGTCCTTGTGTTGAATCATGAGTTCTCTTGTTTCCAAATGGTGTGTTAGGAATGTGAAAATTTGTTGCCATGTGTGTTGTTGTCCCAAGGGGTAGACTTGTTAATACTTGATGTGATGAGGATGAAATCCATAATGTGAATGTGTTTTGGGTAGATCCTTGGTTTAGGGCTTGTGTAACTCCCTCTACAATTGTAGAAACATCATAGCCTTGAGGAAGTTTGGAACCTTTCTGTGCTAGTGCATAAAATAATTTATTTGGTTCAACACTAATTAATTCTTCAACAATGCACACTATTCTTGAGTCTTGTAAACCTTGTTTGATTTCTTTGGGGGTTGAAACTTTGTTGATCTCTTCTAATGGGAGATTAGAAAATGGATTTGATATTCCTCTTGATGTTGGGGTTTGGTTTGAATTTGAACCAATGTTCATATCACTTGTGGGATTGCAGAAAGGATCGCTTGAAGAGTCCATGTCCTTTTTTTTTATCATGATATTGTTTCAACCATGTAAGACTTGTGAAGGTGAAGAGAATGATAATGATGATGCAAGATGGGATATGAGACTAAACTATGTTTTTTTTTAGATTTTTTGGATATAAGGATGCAAAATGATAATGCTAGGATGATAATGACCAAATCAAATGAAGCTAAATGAAACTGATGTGGATAAAAAATGATAATAAAGATGTGGACCTCAAGATTTAAGATAGAGGATACTAACCAATATATGTTGATATAAGATGGGAATGCAAGATGATATGAGATTAAGCTATGTTTTTGTGATTTTTTGGATATAAGGATGCAAGATGACAAAGCACCTAAGTCTAAAACTAAGTAATGAGAGGATGATAATGACATTATGATCAAAGGATATAGTATGAAGCTAAATGATACTAGCAAAATGACACTAAGGATATGGACCTTTAAGATTTAAGAACAAGGATGATAACCAAGATATTGTAGATCCAAGATAAGAAACCCAATTTTTATTGACCTTTGTGATGACCAATATTGAGAGATTTTGATGGGATGAGCCTAAACTAAGAAACAAGTTTGGGACCCAATTTTGACAATGAAAAATATGATAATGGTGATTGATGGGTTGAAAGACAAAGGTCAATGAAAATTAAATAAGCAACCATGAATTGTCCAAAAGATTGATAAGCTTCCTGTGTCTGAAATCTCAAAGGTAGATGCAACCTAAGCCAAACCTAAGATTAACTATGCAAGGAAAGGATGAAGAATGCAACCTAAATGTAATGCAATCCTAATGAAAGGGATGAAATGGAAAGATCAGGTTCTGCAAGTCTAATACTCAGATGATAAGATCATTGTCAAGATGTTTTAGATGAAGATTAGACAAGTATTATGTAAAATTTATGACTTCAATTGGTTTTTGTTTTGGAAAATTTGTGAAATGTGACCAAGGATATTATGAAGACACTGAAAACACTCTGAAAATAGATTGGTTTGATTGTTGACATGGAAATTTCAAGATGCACATGTGTATGTCTTGAGCTTATTCACCTCGATTCCCATGGGTATAGCACATATTGAAGAAAAAATCACACACAAAAGACAACCTATCCTATGGTCAATGGCCAATGATAAAAATCTTAGACCCAAACTAGGAATCTCCTTCGGCGCAAGGGAGGGACACCCATATGGGACACCCTTTTGGGATATGTATCACCTCTTGCCTATGATAGTGGATGAGTAGGGGCTTCCTACTTTGGAAGGATACCACAAATCAGCCTTTCCGTGGAAAGTGATAAGGTCAAAAAGCAAGTGACTTATGCAAGCTAGGGATTTTCGTCTCACTGAAGGGAGCCAAATGTTGGGCATAAAATTCTTAAGGGTGTAGTGCTACACCCTAGCACTAAGAATGTCACCTAAACCAAGTAAAAAGGGGGCTTCTAACTAATTTGGTTCTTTGTCAGTGTTTCAGGATAATCTGGTGTCTATACATGCGGCAATTCACTCATTTAAGAGGTCTCCCAACCCTTATAAAGGGTTTGATGCATCTCATGGATATTGAGGGAGACTTCCATCGATATAGAACATCCGCACTAGGTGATTGATGAATTTCATCACAACCATAATTATTTGTATAGCAGATCAAAACAAAAGTACTGATTAGGTTTTTCCCTCTCACAAATCGGGAGGCAGGCCCTTTAAGGGTAAACAACAACAGGACAAACACAATGCCTTGGAATCTCCAAGATCACACTAAGTGCAAGAAGAGAGCATAATATGTTTTCCTTACACTAGCATGATGTTCATTTTAGCCTCAAAATCAATTGTTTTGTGTGATAGTGTAAATTCCAAGAGGTACTTCTAATTCCCAAGGTCGCACTAGACATGAGGGAAGAGCATACATACCCCATAACAAAGAGACAATCACAAGACAATACAACACTAATTTATTTTAAGTCCCACTTATGATGTCAAACAAGTAAGTTCTTTTTAGCCCAATGAGTTTGATGAAAGTTGTGGTAAATTCTTAACCATATGAGTGTATAGATGCAGTTTGTGGTAAATTTTAATCCAATGAGTGTAAAGATGCAATTTGTTGTAAATTTTAATCTGATGAGTGTAAAGATACAGTTTGTGGATTTTTTTTGAAACTCATGAATGTAAAGATGCAGTTTGTTGTTCATTTTATCCTCATGAGTGAAAATTTATAAAATGAAAGCAAGATGATTCTATGCTAAGAAAACAAAAAAATAGGCCAACAAAATGTTTCAAAAGAAACAATTTAGATCCCTCCAAGATTGATGCCACACACTGAAAACAAGAGATTAGTAATACCAAAAAAAACCTTTAATGATAACATCAAACTAAAATAGCAATAAATTTTGCAAATCTAAACAAAATTTAAAACCACAAAAGCTATGAAAAGATAAGACACAGACCTTCAAAACCTAGAAAGCATTCTGCAAAAAATTGCATGACAAAATTGTTATAGGCAAAAGAAAATGCAAACTTTAACAGGTAAAATTAAATAAAGTAGTGAATACTAAAACAACCATAAATTTCTCAAATCTTAACGAAATTTAAAACCATAAAAAGTTCCAGAAAGCTAAGAGCGAGCCTTGCAAAACCTAGAATAAGATTTTATGTGCCCATTTTTCTATGCTCAAAAGAATATGACAAGTTTTGAATACAAATTCTTGGTTGTAACCTACAAAACTCATTTAACACACTCAGAAGATTAGAGTGTTCACATCAGGTTCACCAAATGTTAGATAGGGGTTAGAATCCAAATCCAAATAGCGAACATAATAGCAATCACTCTACTAAATTTTAGCTTAAAATCCAAATCCAAAGCAAGCAAGAACAATCAACATAGCAAGCAAATGAGAACAAAATCAAAGCAAACTCTCCATGTTGAACTTGAATAACCTTCCTTGCCTCCTCAAATCTGCCTTTGCAAGTTGCCCTCAGTTTTTGTTGTATGTAAGTACCTACAAATGTAAGCACAAATGTTGGAGATATGTGGTTGTAAAGCCAACATGAAGGAGGTAGCTCTCTTTTATAAAAGAGCTATTCGAATGGATGGCTAATATTGATCTTCTAGAAAGATGCCAAGATCAATGAACGAGGATTCATGCACCACAAAGTAGTGGGCTAGGGATGGCTAAGGATAGACAGCCAAGATTGAAAGAAGACCATAGAAAATGAACGATCAAGATTTGAAATGAGAAAGTGGAGGGAAAGTAGTGGAGCAAATTAAATAATATAATTAAATTTGGGAGAGCATGTGGGCCATCAAATAATAATTTTTAATTGAAGAAGGGAATCTTGACAATTAAATCATATTATTATTAGTACTTTCTGTGAGGCATAGTACAATTGTAATGAGTTTTACTAACTAGTTATTAATAATTTAGTTTTCAATCAATCAAAAACAATATTTAAAAAAAATTAAAATAAAATTCAATTTTGTAAAGTCAACTTGTAAAATATTTAACTTTACAAATTATAAAAAATATTTTTTGTGCATATGATTGGTTAAAAAATTATGTGTGTTATTGACGGATTTGTAGGGAAAACAATGTAAACATTTTTTTAAAGATTTATTTTTTCATTTTTTGCTTTATAAAGTCATTTCATTAAATCTTTCTAAAATAAATAAATATTACTTATTTTGATTTTTTTTAAGAAAGATTTTTTGTATGTATGTAATTGTTATTTTTTATTAAAAAATTCTCACAAAAATCAATTAATTATTTTGTAGAGATTTGGATTAAATCTATTAAAATAATAAATAAATAAAATGTATTATTCTTTCATTATGATATAAAAATAAGTAAATGTTACTTATGATTTTTTATGAATGTAATGTTTTTTTTTAATTAAAGAAAATCTTACAAAAATCAATTAACTATTAAAATAAAAAAAATAAAATAAAATGTATTATTTTTTCCATTAGATTAATATCTTTGTTATCTATGTTTTTAATATTTTATGGTATAATTTGATTATTATATCTTCTCCTTCTTTTCATTAATAAGTTTTTTCTTAATGCATATTTTTTATATTAATATATATAGGTTCTAAAAGAAAATTATAACCTATAATATATAGGCATATAAGATAACCTATATTATTTTAGGTCTTTATTATATATAATATATAATCTATTTTAATGTAGGTAATATTATTTTATATATAAAAAAATTGTATTAATGTAGAATTTATATATATTATTTCTATTTATATCTTATATTATTGTAGGTAAATAAGTTAACCTATATTATGTAGGTAATATATTAATTTATATTAATATATATTATAGGTTATTTTATTTTTTAGGTTTTCCTTTAATATATATTATATAAAGTATTATGATTTTATCTATTTATATTCATATATATTATACCTTATATATATTATAATTTGTTGTATTTTAACCATCTATTTTTTGATTTTAATTGAATCATTTATTTAGTTTTCCAATTTATATTTTATATATAATCTCATCTTTTTTATTTTTACTTTAGTTAAATTATTGTTGTTTTAAGTTGTCTATTTTCCTTTATATCTTCCTTCATTTCTTTTAATAATTTTGATAATTGTTCTTCAATCATTTTGCTATATAATCCATCTTTATAATTCTCTTTGAGTTATTTATTCATTGTTTGAAACATTTAATATTTAACCTTTTTTGATCCATTTATTTGTGTTATATCATAAATTACTATATTATTCATTCTTCTCTTATGTTTTCATCATTTTCTTGCCTATTTTCGCTTTTACTTCATTTTCTAATCTCCTCTCTCCCTACCCTCTCCCACCACTTAAAACTCTTATTAGGATAATTTTTGCAATCATATTATTCATTATCCTCTTCCTATGACGAATCATTGAGTGTTGTTTGAAATGTCGATTCAAAATAGCATACACAGTTTTATCTAGAAATGTTTACTCTATCATTCATGGACTTTGAAAAAATCATACCATCTATAATCATTGGTTCATTAATATTTAACAGTTATTCATTTGAATTTGAAGAGATTTAGTTCCACTTGTGTCTACTACGAATAAAATCTAACCCTAACAATAAATTCTAAACCATTATCCTAATCCTAGACCTATCTCTAACAATAACTATGGTCGTAACACTATCCATAACTATAAACCTAACCCTAATCCTAACAATAAATTCTAACCCTAACTAATTAATAGTATTAAAACACTATAATTAACAAAACTAAAACACTATATTTAGCAAAACTTACATTTATTTTTATTCACATTAATAAAAATTAAATTTATTTTTTATTAAATCCAAAAAATAATAATTACGCAAGTACTAGCCACTACGTGACACTTGTTTAATTTGGGAGAGGAAGTGGGGGAATAAAGTAAATTATTTAATTCATGGAAGCCATCTTTGACAATATTTTAAATTTGGTAAAAGATAAAGAGGAATAAATAATCATTTTAGATTATCTATTTATGGAGGAAGAGAAAATGAATATTTAATTTAAATGGTTATGCAATCATTTAAATTAAATATAGAAGCAAATGGCAAAAGAGAATTAAATGATTAAGTTAGATTAATTATTTAATAGAGGGAAAGTGGAGAGAATGAATTAAATAATTTAAATAATTATTTAACCAAGGAAGGACAAAAAGGATTAATGATTAGACAAGTAATTGAAAATAATTATTTAACTATACACGAATAATGACAAGCAAATAATTAAATAAATGATAATTTATTTAGTTATAGAGAGAAAGGGTGTTAGCGACACAATTAAATAAATATTTAATTTATTTAATTGATCAAAGGAGAATAAAGACCAAGAAAATAAATTAATTAAATAAATAAAATTATTTAATTAATAGAGGAATGCGATGAAAGAAAATAATTAAATAGTTAAAATTATTTAATTATGCAAGGGAGAAGACCAAGACAATGGAAAAATGAAGCTCGTAGACCGAGGAACTTTTCAGTGTCTACACAGGGCAATAACAACAATCTTTAGAGCAGTAGTGGTTGAAATGTAGGACAACGGTCAAATTTAGAGCAATTGCTGTCTTTGTTTCAAGTTGTGATTGGTAACAGAGAAAGTAATAGTGGTAATTCTAAAAAAATAGCCCTATTTAAGTCAATAGTGGTTGAATCTAAAGAACAACTATCGTAATTTTGATCAAAAGCAGCCTCTATTGCAATTTTTCTAATTGGTGAATAGTGAAGGAAAAAGTGAAAGTTGGTAAAAAATGACTAGATTTATGTCAACTATGGCTATAAAATAGTCAACTATGACAATATTAAGATCAATAGCGCAAATGTTAAGTCAACCACATTCTGTTTTTCAAAAGCGACAAAGTTATGATAGTCACTGTCATAAACCAGAGAGTAATAGCAATTTGTTTTAGATCAACTACGACAATGCTTAGGTTAATAGTGGTGAGAATAGTAACAATAGTGGCTTCTGTTCAATTTCTTTTCCAATTTCTGTTTTGACAACAATTTGAACAAGTTTTCAATTTTGAAGTCTTGGTTGTTCTGATCAATTTTTGAGAATTTTGGCAAGTGATACAACACAAGACAATAATCAAAACAATTTGACTCTAAATGTCTATAGTTTAAGCAAGTTTCTCTTCACAAAAGCTTAAAGTTTATGAAAGTCAAGATACTAAAACCATAGTTCCCAATGTTGACTTTGGTCTAAATGTGACTTGAAATGTAAGCCTAAATATTTAGAAACCTTTACAAATATTGGTTTAGGATATCTTTTAAGGAGTGCAAATATATGGCTCTTATTCACACTAATTCCAAAGGGATTGAGATTTTGATAACCAAGTTCAATGTTTATTTTGTTGTGTTCTTTTTAAATCAAGCAAAGTGTTTGATGTCCAAAGTAACAAAGAATTTTGGAAAGTTTGTGAAGACAATCATTACACCCTAGAGATAGGCATGTTATTTTAGGTGGGCTTACCTCATGCCCCAAAGGTATGATTTTACATGCAACTTATGAGAGTGTTTTAACTCAATCATAAATTGGACTTGGTAAGTAACTTCTTCGAAGTAAATTTTGATGCACCACTTTCAAAGAATGTTTTGTATAAAAGGGTGGCCTCTACTACAATGTTTCTTAGTCACTGCTTAGGGGATCCAATGCTTAGCTAACATCCAACAAGCTACTAAAAGCTTTAACCACTCCTACCAGGGGCCCTATATACCCGAAGGTACCTCCCCATTTTGAACGACACTGTCAACCAAGTAATCGCCGATTTGGTGTTGGGGTTTAGCCATGACCTGATTTATATAGCGGCTTGAGGGAAAAACTACTTTGAGTTGCCTTGAGTTTGCCAACGTAGGATGTATCTCAAAGGTAGGCTCTCTAAAGGTGATGCTTGAAATAAAACAAATGTGAAAGTCAAAGTGATTTTTGTCACCCAAGATCATTAAAAGACGCAAGGGGAGAGGATAGACACTTAGTTTTCCAAACACGAAAAACATGACATATAATTCATAGAAGTTATTCTTATTAAGCCCTGATGGGAATCACCCAAAAATTGAAGTGTGAAAGTATAGTAGTTCATTTTTTTGTGCACCAAATTTAAAGTGTTTGAGATTTCACTCAAGTATATAACACTGTGCAAATAAAAAAATGATTTTTTCAGTTTTAAGCACCAATTTTGAGTGTTACTAATGGCCTCGTTTGTCTAATGTGGTCAACAAAATAGAAAACACTCGTTTGTCAACATAATGAAATACATTGGTCATTCCATTTTATAAACACCAAATGAAATGTTATTTAACTAAGAAATCTTGTAAAAGTTCAGTTTTAAAACACCAAATTTGAAGTGTGCAAGTTGAGGGTTCAATTTTACAAGACCAAATCGAAATGTTTCCTAAACTATGAAAGCTTAAAAAGTTTAGTTTTAAAACATCAAATTGAAGTGTGCAAGTTGTGGGCTCAATTTTACAACACCAAATCAAAATGTTTCCTAAACTAAGAAAGCTTAAAGAGTTTAGGTTTAAAACACCAAATTGAAGTGAGTAAGTCATTGGTTCAATTTTACAATGCCAAATTTGAAATGTTTTCTAAACTATGAAAGTTTTGAAAGTTAAGTTCTTTTTTAAAATTTAAGTTTCCTTGGACCGTTCACCATCCCTACAATGAAATCGTTAGTTGTTTTCATGGAAACGCATGTCATACTCCTGTAAAGGTTGTACAAACAAAGTCAACAACCTCAAAACACCCAAAACAATCATCTGTTAGTGTTAGAAATCAACAAAACTACTTGAAAATTTTAAATAAAAAAGAAACAAAGCAAAAACATAAATATTTTAGACAGTAGAAGGCTTTTCATTTTCAGCAGCTGCAGCCATCATAGTCAAAAGCGGTCCAAACATGTGCAATTATGGACCTAGTTTTGGTAAGAGTGGTCAAAATTTCAAAAGTAGACCTATTATCTGAAACAATAGTGGTTGTAAAAAAATGCAACCACAATAGAAATGAAGAAACAACTGCATGAGGTTCTTGTAGATTTCACATAAAATTTTTTCAACTATGCTTCAGAAAAAGGCATCTACATTCTAGAACTTGCAACTGCTTGAAATGAACTCACGAAAATGTTAATGTCAAGGACCAAGGTCCCATCGAGTGTGCCAAATGTCATTAGGGGGGAACAATGAACATGAAAAGCAATCATAAATGAATTAATCAAAAGCTTAATTCAAAATAAAATTAAGAATTCATAAACCCATTACTCACGAAATCATATCGTTACCCATCTCATGTCAAAGTATATTTGTATCAATGTTGAATGTCAGATTGTTGCAATCAATACAGAGCCTCCAAATTATGCGTTGCAAAAGCTTCAATTTGTGCTATGTTGAACTAGAATTGTGAGGATAAATCGCAACGTGCTCAAGAGGTAATTGTGCAACACTTCACTTATGTAAATTCTAGATGATTTGTGAGAAGGTAGAAAGTTATTTTATAGATTTTCTGTTTTGAGATGAACATGCAAGATTAAACAATGCTGAATCAAGATCAATGGTTGAAATTTTTTGAGAGGAATTAGATTGCTCAGTTATCTTCATTGATCGAATAAATTAAGGATGTTAATTGAACAATAAAAGGAAATAGATTGCATAATTTGTGGAATTGAGGAAATCAAGTTGAGTTTTTAGTGGGATTAAAGAATAGGTGGATTAGTTAGAAAATAAATGAATCAATTAGGAAATAGATGAATTAGTTAGCTAATCAGAGTGAGCAATTAGTGATCGTGGTTGTCTCAATCACAAAAGGGGGTGAGGGTAATTAATTAATTGAGTTAATTAACATTTTTGAGTTTGAATATGCAAAGTCATGTTTGACTTTAACAAATAAATTTGTATTTGTTGCTTGACCTTTTTGAATGATGTTTGAATAAATAATTTAATTATCCATGCTTAGGGGAAAGTGATTTAAATAAACTATTAAGTAATAATAATTTAATTGATTTAGGAGAATGGGGTAGATTAGCGACATAATTAAATAATGGATATTATTTAATTAATCAAGAGGAATAAAGATTAGATAGATGATAATAGTGAATTAATTAAATAATTAAAGATTATTTAATTAATAGAGGAAAATAGGGTTTTCAGTGTAAATGATGTGAAATGCAGTGATTTTAAATGATAATGATGTCAATGATGAGAAAATGTCATTCAAGATGAGCAATAAGCATTAGGTCATTTTTACATGTCTACACTGTTGCACATTTTATAAAAGTGGGCTTGTAGAATATATGTAGAGAATCATTGATCATGACCCTATCCTTGTGGTGGAATTCACTAGGGTGTGGAAGGCTAGTAAATTTACCCCTTAGAGGAGTTAAAATTGAGGCCTCAAAGAAATATATTGCACAAGTGATTAAGATGTCTTAAGAGGATTTGAAAATTTTTAAATATAAGAAAAGTAAGGGGAATAATATGAAATCCTTTCTAAAAATTAAGGAAATATTGAAAAAGTTTTGAAGTTGGCTACCTTAAAGTGTCCCTCTTGAATGCCTGGGATGAGGTAAGTTTATAATTAGTCAAATATGTTACCCTCAAAGGTAGATCAAAGTTTTTCTACTCATACCACTTCACACTTTTGAGTCATTTTAGGAATAATATTATGATTAGCATTCTTTTTTCCTTATGATGTCTCTCAAGTACTATATTATTGATGTTAATTTAGAAAATTAGAGGTGATCATTGGTGCAGGAGCACCTGTTTGATTACATGCCTTCATGAGGAAAAAATGTAACAAGTGTTTAAGAAGTGCTAGGGGTTCATTTAATAAGGTCTTTCAAGACCATTATAATGTATTTGAGTCATTTGATAGGCATTAGGATAAGTTATGTAGTCATTTTTGTCTAATTTGCAAAAAGATGGAAAATGTGTTAAGTAAGGTCCAAAGTAGGTTTTAGATGTTTTTTCATTTGAATAGGGTCAAGGAGGATCCTTTTATCATATAATAAGTCAATTTATGGATCTAGAGGCATGGAGGGATTCAAAAAGGGAAAGAACAAAATCTTGTAAACCTTATTGTTAAGGGAAAAGAGCAAAAATTAAGTGAATGACAAATCAAGTGGTTAAGAGAAGGTTAGAATCAGTTATAGACATTGGATTTGAGTTAGTTTTTATTTTCAAGGCATAAATGGGCCTCACACAAGTCGAGGCAGGAGAGAGTTTTGCATTGTAATGAAGAAAACATGAATAAAACTCAATTTTTTTGTGTTTTTACTGGTAAAACAATGTTCCTGGATCCTGTATGGCCATGTACGGCCTGATATTGAAGGGTAGAATTTTTTTTTGGTAAAGCTATGTGTCTATTACATTTTCCTTTTTATTTCATTCAATTTCATGCAGTTTTGAGGAAGATATTGTTTGTTTTCTGAAAATAGTCCAAAACCCTTGCCTAGGGTAAACAATGTGAAATAAAATGGTGTTCTCTTGTTTTAAACGATGGAAAAGGCTAAAAAAAGTGTGAAATGGTTCTTTATAATGTACTCTTATGGATTCTAAGGTTGCAAGACATGTTTAATATTGAATTTTTGATGCCTTAGATTGTATTTACCTATGTTGCAGTCTGGTAATGATAGAAAGCAGAGAGTTATTGAAGTTTTCTATTAAGAATGATACCTAGTAATGGTGTAGAGGTGAGAGGAGGATTTCAATGTAATATGTAAACCCTGCTTGGGTCAAATTATTTAGATAAGCCATGGTAAATATGTAATATGCAGTCATTGTCCTGTATGACTGAGTAAGTGCAGTCACAGTTAGAGTTGTGAACAAGTGTCAATTTGAAACCAGTTATGCCAAAGAATAGTAAAACCCTTGTGAAAAGCATGTGATAAGGTGTGTCTTGAATAGCCAATGAATTCTAGTGGAGATTTTTCATGGGATATGTATGGTGGAAGGAGTTGGTTTGTGTAAAGAACCCTAATTAGGCCTAAAAGGCAGAGCAACAATCATAGTTTGAGGGTAATGTAACAAAGTAAACCCATCCAATTTTGAGATATGTTTTAGAACATTGAATGGGGTATCTAGAAAAGCAATCACAGTTTGGATAAGAGGTCAGCATGAAAATTTATGAGCAACAGTCCTCATAGGAAGGGCTAGTAGAGTTGAGACAACCAAAGTAAGAAAAGTGAATGGTGTAAGGATCTAGGTTGGAAGGATGGTTTTGTGTGGTTGGGTATGTCATTGGTAACTTGTATAAGGACTATGGAGAGCTAGTTTGGTGTATGGATACATAAATTTTCCCATGGAGTTGCCACAAAGAAGGCTTGAAAAGCATGAGTTGTGAACATTTCCTTGAAAGGATAACTGAGTTAAGAGTGAGTTGAGTTTGAATCCTCCTAGCTCTGCATCACTCATTCATCAATCGCTCATCTACTTTTGCTTATACATGTTTTGGATGGGAGGTCTCCTAAAAATTTTCATAGAGGATATTAAAATTTAAATTCTCCCAGGTTTTTCTAGGCTCCTTGATAGGTTTCCATATAGTGCTAATAAGAGTGGGATAATAACTATTATTGATGGGTTAAAAGTTTTTTCAAGCCTTTATTTAATTTTAGTTTATAGTTTAACCTTTCTTCCTCGGTTGCCACAATTATTTTTATAAGATTAAGATATTTAATATATGTTAAAGGAGTAAAATATACCCTAGGAAGTAATCCTTTTGTAACTAAAACAAGGTAAAAGCAGATCTCTTATAGTTGTTGAGAAGAACAATGAAGAGTCCTTGTGAAGATCCATGTGATAAATTTTGTTTTATTTCCAACCAAGTATAATTTAGTATGATCTATAACAATTTGGGTAAGAAAGATTGGTTGTAGGCCACACACTCTTTCTTAACCAATCGTTGTATCTCAATTTTTAATTATAAAATATTTATATTTTTTAGATAGTTTGTGATAGGGAGGTTGGATGAAACAATCACAGTTTCATGCTCTAAGTCTTGTTGGAAGACCTCTAAGGTGTCTCTCTCCACCAATTCAACCTATAGGACCTTTCTTTACTTAGGATCCCCTGGTTTTTCCTTGCCAACCCCAACTACCAACATAATTCTTCCTACCAAGTCCACCCTGGTACAAACTTGCAACTCTACACTTAGCCCTTAATCCACCCTAAAGACTATAAACCTCCAAAATCTTCAATTTAACCTTGCAGGGATGTGGAGGTGTTTCTATTCATTTTAATCCATCCAATTTTGGTTCTTGAGAGTCCATGTAACGCCCGTCGTGCAAACCCCAGAGAACACACATAACGCAAATAATTTTTTTTTTTAAAATAATAAAAGTAAACATGCAATAACATTAAAACATAACCACATAACATATTACATAGCATTAACACACTTGGTTCTCTGGGGCACGCGAGGTTACATCACAAATACTAAACAAAATAAAGACAAAGAATATAACATAACCATTTAATTTATGAAAACCATATACAATGATACATCCGATAAACATGATGCGAGTATAATAAACATCGCATAATTACATCCATGATAAATCTCTTAATAGAGTTACAAAAGAACCTAACTATTACATTATTGATATAATATTACATTACAATTTTCTTTGATACATGAATTACATTGAATTTCCCAACATGGGGATTGATACAAGAATAATGAAACATGAAGTACTGATCACTGGTACAACTCCACTGCGGAAAGCTGAGAAGACAAGACGCTGATGGGGAACCCAATGGGTGCGGAGCACGTTCCACCCAACCATGTGAATTACAAGTAACTAACCCCCCGTGCTCAGAGGTGACGAGGAAGTGAACCCGACCATGAATGTCAACCGACTCAACAACAACATGATACAAAACAAGTACAACTCAAGCTTACAATGAACAACCATCAACTTTCACAAATCACATGACAAGATAAAACTTAAGAAACTCATCACAATGACATGAAGTACTAACACTTAACAATCATGAATCAAGTTCCCAAGAATTCAAAGAAACATTATAAAGAGCTAACATCCAGAGGCAACAACAACAAAGCACAAGGGTGTCAAGTGGAGAGTGTCATCACATAGCTCTCATGGGATTCTCCTGGCCCTTCCTCCAACTGAGGCGCCGACACCCATCTATGGATCTCCTGGCCCTTCCTCCTAACTGAGGCGCCGACACCATAGGGTAGCTGATGCGGAGCCAATAGTCTCTCGCGAAGATGAGACTATGACTATGCCGACCACGGCCTTCTCAGTCTATCACTAGTCTAAGGTAGCCCTAATGCATAGCCGAGGAATACAATGTTTTATTATCTTGTGTTTTTAAACTACCCAACCCCCTAATTCTATTGTTTAGGTTATCACTTGTTTAGCTTACTCATTCGTGGGTTATCCTGAGCCCTTCCTCATCCTGAGGCGCCGGCGCCCACGAAGAGCCACTCTCCCTCCTATGACCCCTAACACATCTCAAGTAGGCAAGGGTTGAACTAAATCATAAGAACTTAATACTCGAATCCACACACGCGAGGCAATATTCCTCTCGCAACAACCCATAACAAACTATCATAAGAACACGTTCAACCCTTCCAAGCGTAAATCATTAAGCTTCAAAACCAAAGATGAAAATAATATGAAGACAACTTCAAAACTAAACATGCCTCTGGACTGGGGTTACAAAACAATAGGGTTCCCACCTAGCCAACACAAGAGATTAAGAAAGATATAACATAACAGGAAGACTCACATCACACTTTGCAAAGTTGCACCAGTAAGGTTGATTCCATTCTCAAATAACTGACTCAATACGACTGTTTTCAATAAAGCCCACATTCACAACGAAAGGCTAATTCTTGACTGAAATATTTATTTAATCAAAATAATATTTAAACATTGCCTATTTAAACTACATAAAAATTACCAAGATATGAAAAAAATTAAACGTTTAAATCCAACATAAAATTACGTTCTTACCATGTAATAATTTAACAATAAAATTAAATAATCATTATTCTTCTTTTTTTTAAAAATGATATTAAATAACAAGATTATAATCTCAATTTTATTTTATTTTATTTATTTATTTTAAAATAAATACATTACAATTATATCTTAAAATAAAATAAATAACTAACTAACTAACTAACTATATATATATTAAAATATATATATAAAATTAAAAATATACAAAAATTAATATATAAAAAAAAACTTAGATCAAATTACAGGCGCGGGCCCCTATGGCTGGGCACAGTCCATAGGACTGCGCACAGCAGTCAATGTGACTGCTGTACCCTGCAGCCAGCGCGCAGGGAGAGGGGTGGGGAGGTACGGCTGCGCCGTCCCTCCCTTCCCTCAATGCAACAAACAACTTAAATTTTATTTTCATAAAATTTTATTTTAAAAACAAATTTCGATATAAGCAAAAAACGAAATTATAAGAGTATGAACAATTCGATTTCAAACAAAAATTTAAAAGGAACCCATGTGACAGTCGTACGGCCGACGGCCGACGCGCTTTTCATTAATAATATAAATCCAAATAAATATTTATATACAGATATATAAATATATATATATATATATATATTTGTATATATATATATATATATGTATATATTCATTTTAATACACTGAGTAAAAGTACATAAGATGAATGTAAATAATAGAGTAGAAGAAAAATACAGAACAATGGATAGATTTAGCCATACTCAAAATATATTTATATATACATTCTAAACTTTTAGATCTATTATTTTCAACAAAGTATCATTTTCCTAAAAACTTATTTTTGTCGAGTTGGAAATTTCAGATGATCAGGTTTTCTTTTGTTTTGACAAGAATTTGCACAGTATAGTAACTATGATTCTCTTTGTTTCCAGTCTAATAACTTGCCCTAGTTTTCAGTTCAATAGAAGTTTTCTATATTCACAAAAATCATTTTTAATAAAGTTTATTTTTATTTTCTGAAGCAAACAGATAAAAGAAAGGGTATGAGAGAAACCTGGAGTCCAATGCAAATCTGAAGATGCCTGCTTGACTCTGATGCCTTCGAACTCGATTCCAATTCTCAATCCAGAACGAATTCCCCAAGACAATACCAGCAACAGATTGCAGACAAGTTTCTTTCCTAAAGCTCTCCTCAGATAATAGCAAAAGATTCAAAACTAATCTCTTCAGATTCAAAGTACCTCTACCATGACTTGAGCAACTTCAAACTTTTTTTGATCTTCTGTGTGTGTGTGAGAACCTCTAAAAATTCATAATTAAATAAAATATATTGCCCATTCCTTCAAAACTCTCCAAAAATCTCCAATTAAAAAGAAAATCAATTCTTTAAAACTAGCTTTTTCCCAACTCTCAATTCCTATTGGCTCACTTTGTCTTTTTGTTCTTTTATTTGTTTTATTGCTTTAATTCCTGTTTTGCAACTTTTCTTGCACCTCACATTACATATTTATTTTAAATAAATTATTCTCATAATTATCCACGACCAATTTACTTGATTAAAATAATTAAGCCATATTTAATATTTAATTATTATTTAATTGAAATGTATGATTTTCAACAATAATTAAATTATTTAAATATTTAAATTCCATTAAATCCAACATTAAAATAAATAATTTATTTCAATCATTAAGATAAATCATAACTATAAATGCCCTCATAAATAAAATAAGACAAAACACATAACACAACAGACAATGACAACGATTACACAAAATCAACTATACCAAACAAATGAGACGACCTGACATCATGGAACAGGAGGAATTCATCGTCACCTCTGTATCAACATTTATCCGTTGGGTTATTTGGTGCTCGCCCTGTCCTGCCGAAGCAGGTGGAATCGAGACTTGTACCTGCAGTCCTGCATACAAACGAAGTTGTGTACATGTGCATATATACATATATATCAAAGCATTAAATCAAAATACTGCATTGTGAGAAGGAATCGCAACATAACAGGGCACTCGCGAACGAGTGATGCCATATTGTCCTTCATCACACCTATTCTAACAATTATAATATACTGATAAATTAACATTTCTAACTAAAAATCATCTCATAACATATTAAATTAAATCACTGCATCATATCATAATCCAGAAAATCAACTGATATAGCCAACCATAATGTCATAAGAAATAATCATAAAATAACATCATCAATAGTCTACCAATCAAACCACCAACCAAACAATAATAGTATCAACAAATGTATAACTAACCAAAACAAACAATACTAGTACCATCAGAGTATCCAAGCCAAAGCACAGAAAATAAAAATTTTAAACAGTATGAGGGGTATTACAGTCCACCTAACTTCATTTCTTGGTCGCTTCCACCAAACCCTCATTTAGGTCCAAAAAGACTACTAGCCCTAGGAGCCCCAATTAGGCCTCCTTCTCCGAGAAAATAGGTTAGTTCTCTAAACTTTCCAAAGAACACCCCAATATTTTCTTGGGATTCCTGGTTCATATGGCTACCTCTCAAATATTTTTTGGGTCTTGGGTCTCAACTGTTCGTACAATGCCCTAACCTGAAAATGGGCAAAACTAGGTCTTTTAAGCCCTTTCCTGGCTTCTTCCAAACTGTTAAGTTCTTCTCACATCAGATGGATTGATGGAGCTTCCTCCTCCATGAAATGTCTTGGAAAGACACTTAACTGTCTTCTCCAAGCAATGATTTGTCAAAAAGTTGACACGCCTGCAATTCTAGTGCTCTGCACTAAGGTCTTCCCTAGCCGGACTCTTTCCTGGCTCGCCTAGGGAAAGAATTTTCCAATAGCTCCTGCACTTTCAAAGAACCTAAACCCTACAATACTTACAACCACGGAGTCTAGTCACCGTTCCCAAAGGGCCGTACAATTTGTACGGTGGGAAAGTGAACTAACACTCCATTTTCACAAAACTGTCTAGTTTAGACCAACAACAGTGAATAAACAAAACTATTTACAAATAAGGCTGAAAACGAATTAGAAACCTATCTAAATGCCACATAGAGCTTGAAGATTAATTACACTACATCCTACACTAACTACAGTTCCTTGTTCAATCCATTAAAACAACACTTCAAGCAAAAATCAGAAAATTAGCACACAAAACCAACTGTTTTTCTTGAATTCACAAAACTTCAAAACATAACAAATGCTTCCAACCCTACTCCAATTCTGAGGCATCCCATAAATAGGGTCTCCAATTCAGTTATCTCTCCCATGGGCTCTCCTTGGCCGCTTGTAGCTCCAATTGAGCATTATTTGCAAAAATTGAAAAGAAACTCCTAAAAGGCTTAAAAGGTCAAAACCTTATTTGAGCAAAAGCCTTAGGCCTAACCAATGGTCAACATGACCTTCATCAGATGATCAACACTCAATAAAAAATGCCATTAAGGCTTACATCCAAATGAACTAAGTTTTATTACTTAGTTGTCCTAGACAAGACTGTCCTAGACAACCTAAGATAACCTATGGGTGCTCTTGCACCAGTTTGTTTTTCTACTGAAGTTATATAAGCCATCATATATGTAGCACAAAAAATTAATCACTATCATTATTATCATAAGGTATAATAATATCATTATCTAATTTTCTTCAAAGAATTTGTGAGCATCTCCTTAATCGGTAAACTCAGAGGCATGGACCACTCTCCAACCACTGTTGACTATTTTTCTTTTTGTTATTTTCTTTATGTGTGTGCAAGGTATGTTTTTATGAATTGCGATTGTTTTCCATTAAGAGTAATTGATTGATTGATACATTTGATTTGGATTGATAAAGTTGTAGATTAATTTATTTACTTTAAAATTATTTGTGATAGTTCTTATAGTTATAATTATTTTGAGCTAGTTCATGTCACCAGAGTTGTTGTATAACAACTCCTATCACCAAAATTGTCTTATTACAGTTCTTGTAGCTATGAATTCACTTTCTATCATTAGTTTGTAATATTGTTGGATAAATTTAAATAAGGGATTTTTAATATATGGACTCTATTTTTAAAGTAGGTTGTATTACATTAGACCCATCTTGCTACCCTTAGGCCTTGAGAAAACTGTCATTACATCTTCCACAAGCTTACACCCTCGGGTTGACATAGGATGAATTGAATCATATAATGAAGTATCAAACCATAGTCTAGGCATAGTAATAAGAATAAAATCTTCAGTTTTGTACTCAACATTTTGGCGTCATTACTAAGAAAAGGCTTTAAAGACTTGTTCATTAAGAAAGTTGAGATAGGACCACTGTGTCAAGAAGAAAGTCCGTGCAATTTTCAAACTAGTATAGAGAGTGTCCCTACTCCAATATAAAGCCCCTTGAGTTTGGTAAGCATTTTAGGCTTGCGTATATATAAGGGACTAAGAGGGACAAAGTGGTATAAGTGGAATTAACTTAGAGTTTCAACACAATACTTTGAAGTATCTTTTCAATAAAAATAACAAGCTCAAATATAGATTATATTCTCTTCAACCCAATATGGTTAAGGACTCCACTCCCTTATTGGGTGCTAATAATGGGAAATTATGTACGAAAGATATGCAAAAATAACTTCCTACACTAATCTTGAAGGAAGTGATGTACAAAAAACTTAAAATATGATCCAAACTATTATAGAAAGTAGAGACATGCAATCTTAAATGGATACACAATTCTACCATAACATAATAATTTATGTGGGGATAACCCTTTTGGGTAAAAAACCCACACTCCAAAATCTACATAATGTATTATCAAAACTAAAAGAGGATTACAATACACTTGTAATACAAGTCTTTGCAAGAGTATAACACCAATAATAAACTTGGAAGAATTTTGGTAGCATTCGAATGACACCTCAAATTCCAAATGGGTAGATAGGCAGTGGCTCCTCGATGGTAGCTGAGTGGTGGATCACTAGAGAATGGTGGCACCACTCAAGAGATGATAAGGTTGTCTGATAGTAGCATGATAGTTGTGCATTGGTGGTTATTATTGGTTGTGGTGGGCCTTTGTTGGTGGAGACTCAACCCATTGCAATTGGCCACGAATAAGGTTGTACTCCATATGACCACTAGCTGATGTTACTATAAATAGAGTCATTATTCACCTAGTTAGCTAACCACCTTTCTAGGATTGGCCTATTCACACTTAGATTTAGTTTAATTTGGTTTTTTCGGCTTTTGTCTCACTTCATAGTATTGATACATGTGTCCTCATCACTTGAGACACTTATTGCATGCAAACTTTACACTTGCTTAGACACTTGTCAAGTGAGCTCACAAGTGTTGTATATTTGGAGGGGTAGTTAGTCATTGTCTCTTACCTTCTCTCCTCATCCACCTTTCCTATATATACAAGGTTCCTAATTTTATTTACACACTTTTCTTTTTGTTTATTGATAGACATACTATTGTGCTTATTCTAATCACTTGTGGAAGTTTGTTTCACGCTCTTTGATCTTGGCATTCTCTAACATGGTATCAAATCTATAAGAGCATGCTCCTTATTGCATCAAGATGAATCCTGTAAATAGCCCTATCAATGAAGTGTCATGGATCCAAATGCACACTACCATTGTGTCCATAAGTCTTAGGAAACAAAAATACCTTTCATTTCATCAATTTCAATAACTTTGATTTTTTGTGCAATTTTTTGGGCCTTTATGCCTATTGTATGAAAAGTTGTAAAAATAAAAAAATTTCAAAAAAGGGCCAATCTAACCCTCTTCCCACATGGCCATCTCCAATTTTCATAAAAAAAAATATTTTTTTGTGAGAATTTTGGCCTATCTAGCCTATTTGGAGCATTTTTTGATGTAGCTTGTTTGTAGGTTTTCTTCGCACTGCCTCCATCTAATATTTTCTTGTAGATCATAAGCCTATTTTCAAGAAATTTGGACATTTTATGCCCTATTTTTTGGAGGTTTCCATTTGAATTTTGTAGACTTGTATCAAGGTGAGTCGATTTCACTAGTACACAAACAACAATATATGACTAAATAAACTACTAAAAATTGCATATAAATGACTAACTTTAGTCACATGACTATTAGTGGTTTATTTGTAGTCATTTATAACACCACTAAATTTATGACTAAAAAATTTTAGTCATTAATTTGGTCATTGATTTGGTCATTTATTTAGTCATATATTTTAGTCATTAATTGTAGTCACGTGATTATTTTAGTGGTTTATTTGTAGTCATTTATAACACCACCAAATTTATGACTAAACTATTTTAGTAATTTATTTAGTCATTGATTTGGTCATTGATTTAGTCGATAATTTAGTCATTTATTTAGTCATGGTAGTGATTTGTTTAGTCATATATTTAGTCATTGATTGTTGTTAACTGGTCATTTATTTAGTCATGGTAGCCATTTATTTTGTCATTACTTTAGCCGTATATTTAGTCACTAATTTAGTCATGTAAGTCATTACTTTAGTCATTACAAATCAAATCTAACTTAATTAATCCTCACAAATTAATGCATATAAATTTCAAGTATCATAGATATTCAAATGTTGAAGAAGCACCATGAAATGAAGACTAAAATGCTTGAAAAAATATGATTGATCAGACACAAACACAAACAAATTACAAATCAAGAGGAGCCACAACACAATATTTATTAGTGGAGAAAAAACCACTCTAAAATTTTACTTTATTAAGCCTCATTGGCAAATCAAAATTTCATTGGTTACATTCAATGTCTCAGTGACATTATACAACTTACTGACACTATATAAACAAAATACTCCTATTTTCATATACTTATACTGTTTTCCCCTTCCTTAACTGCAGTCCTTTTGGAAGGGCAACGACCTCCTATAGGGGCTCAACCCATTTAATCCCCTTGCAAATCCACAACTTTCCCACTGCTATTGGTTTCGGCTCCTCCAAAATCTTCCTGGCTAGTATTCACCTTTTACTTCTCCAATTTGGAGCTGTAGGCTAAAAATAAGGTTTCAAAATTTGCACATCAAAAGCATATTTGGAAGTAGATTTTTATCAGATATTGTAGTTGCAAGTTCCACTAATTATAATAAAGATAATATTTTTACCTTTCTGCATCAACTAATTCAATTCTGATAACTTTTAAAGGATTGACAATGCTAGCCTTTATCATATCGACATACTCAACTGCAAGTTGCAACACAACATTAAACTTATTAATTAGACTCAACATCTAAGAAAGAAAAATAAATTTCAAACATTATCAATTTAGTTTCCTTGTAGCTTTCCTCTAGTATATTTGGAACCTCTTTAGATGTTCCATCCAGTTGTCATCACTCCCATATAGGTAGAATTGTGTATGTCTCTCGAACTATCATCTTTCCCAGAGAGTTAGAGCTAAATTCATTTAGAAATCTTTTCTTGCTGAGCAATCCAATTCCCCTAGCAAGCCTAACATATAGACAACCTCCCTTACATTCAAAATTTTTCTCAAGGATGTCATTTTTAGTCTAAAAAATTAAAAAAACCTTATCGTTCATTTTTCAAAACTACATAGTTAATAGAAAAAAAATTAATGGAAAAAGCATGAGGAAAAATAATCTACCTCTATATTATTAGGGGTGATCAAATACTGCTTAAATCTACAATCAAAAACCCTCCTATGAGATACAACCAATCCTATCAGATTAAAAAACAAGAACTAAAACCTTCTTGAGAATCACAACAACAATACCTGAAATCAATCAATGGCCAAATGTAATTTTGTCCAAACATGCAATCAAAAGGCTCTCGTATTGCTCTATGATAATTAGAAAATGTGAAAGGATCCTGAAATAAAGGAAGAAATAGAAGAAATTATGCATTTGTTCAAATGAGTAAATATAGTGTAATGTGTTAATTATTTTTTCTTTACATCATTTAGGAACTAAAGCATAAAAAATTGCATAGAGAGGATTTGAAGCAGCAAACCTCAAACTGTAATAGAATTCAGTCAAAAGTTGTTGCCATGTTTGAAAGGAATATTTATTTTGCATAGGGATTCTCACTCTCAAAAACCTGACAAAGGCAATCCAGTAAAATGACCATCAAAAAATACAAAATTATCACATTAAAGAGAGGAAACAACAAACACTCTGTTAAAATTCCATTCTTGCCTCAAAATCTACTGCTTTGCAAGAAAGAAAAGCATTTCAGGCAATTCCAAAGCAATACTTTCATATATTTTTATTAAACATCAATATAAAGACCTTTGTTTTGTTGCTCTTACGAGAATTTTTTAACTGGGAATGGAACTATTTCAACATTTAGAAAACCACGTTTGATAGGTATACAAGGTATTGGAAATGCAAACTTACAGACTATTTGCAAAAATGCTTTTACATTTTAAGATAGAGAAATTTCATTCTGTGGACTTGCTTTAGTGGCAAAGAAAAAGTAGAGTTGATGACCATCACCAGCCAGGCATGTGGCTTTAGGAAGGTTTAGAAGGTTGGTCGCTACCCTTATTCAAGGGTAAAATCTATTACTAGGTTGTTGACAACACTGTCTCAACTCCAACATCCAAACCAGGTTGGGATTCTTGCTGTCTATGTAATAAATGAACAAAAAATTAATGTAAATGTAGGTTAG
Organism: Sequoia sempervirens; assembly: GCA_007258455.2. Taxonomy (NCBI): domain Eukaryota; kingdom Viridiplantae; phylum Streptophyta; class Pinopsida; order Cupressales; family Cupressaceae; genus Sequoia; species Sequoia sempervirens. The sequence continues at coordinate 39,388 of VDFB02288744.1, read as the reverse complement.
TGTTTTTGTAGTAGATTTTGGAAACATATATTGTGTTTACTTGGTCATTGTATCATTTTTTGAGTTTAAACACTTCATATCTGCTCATTACATTGTCTCATTATCCACTTGTACAAGTCTGAAATACATTTTCTGAGTATTTTTATTGCTGCCATTATTGGGCTATGTAGAAAGTGAATTGGATGTCAGTATATATATTCCTTTGTTCATATATGTGTGTGTGTGTGTGTATAGTTTCCTTTGTTCATATATTGCTGATATGAAATAGGAATATAAAATCTTATCTCTTTCTTTTGAGATTCATTTGGAAATCAATTACTAAAGTCTAATTTTGTAACAAGAAAAGGTGTTTTGTAAAAGCATCCTTTAAAACTAAGAGTCAAAGACATTACTGAAAGATGCAATGTTAAGAAACAAATGATTCAACTAGGATTCAAGTAAAACAACCTTAACTACAAAGTACAACATTATACATAACTCATACAAAACAAACCCTAGAAGCCAAAATGTAGCAGTGGGAAATACGTTTAAGAAAAGATTCTATGGAATAGATGATAACCTTCATCTTGTTCAATAAAAAAGCTATAAAATAAGTAGCCAACAGGTAGCCTAATTCCACAACCTATGCCAACATCCTACTTGCATGTGCCAAAATGGGAGCTTTGGATTAGGGTATGAACATCCATCAGAGCATAATGGATAGGGGATTTTTGTCAGATATTATGGTTGGAAATGCTTTGTTAGACATGTATGCAAAATGTGGAAACGTACACAAGGAATTTGAACTCTTTGATGGAATTCCTCAAAGAGATGTCATCTCATGGAATGCAATAATTGCAGGATATGCACAAAATGGATTTTGCAAGGATGCTCTCAAAATATTTGAATAAATGAAGCACTCTGAAACATATCCTAACATTGTAAGATTTGTTTGTATTCTTTGTGCATGTAGCCATGGAGGTTTAGTGGATGAGGGTTGCACATACTTCAATCACATGAGTAAGCTGTATTGCATTACACCTATAGTTGATCATTATGTGTGCATGGTTGACCTTCTTTCCCATGTTGGCTATCTCGAGGACACTCTAAACTATATAATTAAGATGCCAGTTAAACCTGTGGTGGTTGTGTGGATGTATCATAAATCAAGTTTCAGAAGGTCTTCATTAACATTTTCAAAATCTTTCATGCATCAAAAATAGAGATGAAAACCTTGAATGCACTATTATGACTCTAAACTTTACATTATAAATGGCTTGGACTTCAACCACACTTACAAGATATAATAGCTGCAGAAATTGAAAGGATGAATTGTACCAATAGGCTGGCAACCATCAAATGTCAAAACTTGTACAAACAATAAAAAACTACCCAGTGTTCATTGTAGGGTCCCTAAATACTATTTCTTGAGAATTTACTAATTTCCCTATTCATTTTCTACCAAATATGTCAGGATTTTGTCTCTTAGATCAAAATGAATGATACAAAAAGTAGAAATATGATCAAGAGGAAAGTAATTCCAGTTACAAATAACAATGAAATAACCATATTTGGATTTGGATAGCTATGGTTATAGCAACCAATCCATAAACAACTGAGTAGAAGGCCCAAAATTTAAGACAAAGCTTAATTGGTGCTCTTGCACCACTTGGGGCTTACTTGGAAACAACTCAACATAAGGAATCAACAAAATAACACCCTATTTGACACTTGGCTGACCTTACGCAAGGTAACAATGACCAATGCAATCCTTCAATACCCTATCAACCACTTAGACACTTCAACAATCCAACTTTCCTTCACAAACTATTTTTTAACAACACCCCAACAATGGACTAGTAATTCTGTATTTTAGGCCTAATTAGGCTTCTTGAAACAGTTCAAACTTGCCAAATTTGACCCTCAAACCAATTGGAACACACTGACCTTCATCATTTCTTTAGAGGCATTCATGACACTCACATAAATGACCTTCAAGGGTTTTAAGACTATACAATAAGGAGCACTACAAATATTTCCAAATACAGTTTTACTCCAACAGTCAACTCTATCATAATAGGGAAGTAGACCAAATGAGCTCAACGCCTTTAATTTCATCAAATCCCAACTTTGAAGAAGGTTCACAACACTTCTTAATATCAAATCCAAATTTTTTTATTGATAGTGGTCATTAGATTCTACAAATAAGCATTGAAAACCCCTACTTAACCTTGTTCCCTAATGTTAAGCATGTGACTTGTCTTATAGGTGTAATTGATTACAACATTGTAGGTTACTTGAATATCATTAGATCTTCCAAAGCTAGGTCTGAAAACACCCCTAGCGGGGTTGAGGGGCATTTCCCCTCATGGGGGTCTACGAGGTCGAGGGGCAGTGCCCCTCGCAGGGGTCTGGGGGTAGCGCCCCCAGTGGGGTTGAGGGGTAGCGCCCCTTGCGGGGGTCTGCGGGCAGCGCGGGTTGAGGGGCCATGATTTCCTATCGGTGGATCGACCTAACATTACTACATCGGGGGAAATCCCCTCATAGTTCCACTGATAGGCCGATGAAAGCATATCAACATGCTTTCACCAGCCTATCGGTGGAGCTATGAGGGGAGTTCCCCTGATGTAGTAATGCTAGGCTGATAGTGTCACTATTGGCCTAACATTACTACATCTGGGGAACTCCCCTCATAGCTCCACCGATAGGCCGATGAAAGCATGCTCACTTGTTCATAGTGGCGATGTGTATTCCTCACAATCATTGGAAAGTTCCATTAGAAATATGGGAGTTCTAGAAACCACTCTTTATTAATCTATTAAAGGATACTGATGCAATGTAGGAGCACAAGACTCTTCACCAAACTCAACTTGTTAGAAGCACAACCAATTCTTGACTATCCCTACAACTAGGACTCCACATTCTTCACAAAACCTTGTTTCAAAGTACTCAAATTGAGATTAAGGCACACACACCTCTTATTTAATTCACAAAACACTTTAAGCAACATCAAAATACAAGATCCAAACCCCTTTAACCAACATAAACAACTCCAATATAAGAACTATCAAAAGTGGACTGTCTTAATCAACCACTATGCCCATTTAGGCCACCTACACAAGAAAATTTCAAACTCCAAGCCCAATCCTCATTACCAAAGTCTCATACATGTCTAAAAATGCCTATACAACATAATGAAATAATTCCCCAACCTTTATTCTTGATAATTCTTCAAACACCCATTCAAACCCTTCATTATTGATTCCAAAATGTGACTGTCATAACACTATATCTATAGGACATTATACAAAAGTGCATTCAAAGCTTATAGATTGATGCAAAAAAGGTGGTGATGAATTCAAATCCAACACAAAATGATCAATCAAAAACAATAAATTTTCCCTTGAACATCATCCTTCTCAAATTGTCCAAAACAACACCAATAGGCTTGTAACCCTTCAAACTGAACTCTACACAAAATCTCATAAAGAAGGCCATATAAAGGCCATCAAAACATCAATCAAGCTTTAGCAAAGATCCCTAAACAACATCTCAAAATATCTCACAATAAAGTTTCATTAAACTACTCTGCTCTAAGGCTACTAAATTAGCCCAAAATAACAAAGGAGGTCCTTCAAAAATGCCCGCCCCTCACTCAAACACATCAAACAGTCTTTATTCAAGTGAAAAAACACCAAATTTCATGATTTATTGCCAAATTTAAAGCTTCTACATGTCTGGTCCGTGAAACCCTCCATTTTCACTCCAAAACACAAGGGTTTGATGAAAAATACACCTACAGGGCTTTTCCAACCAAACTAAAGCCTCAAACTCATTCCATTTAGTCTTCTCACACTCAAACATCTAATGCAAGGTCAATACCAATCATATTTCTCCAAATACAACCCCTAGAAACTCAATTTCACATAAAAATTGACCCTGCCCCACCCAAGGGCATCTCTTCCAAACAATTAAAACAATATATTCAACTCCTAACTTCTATAAACATCTAAATTAACTTGCTACAGGCCATTCCTCTGAGTGACATGAAACAACAGTAGGAGGAATGGATTCTACATTAAATAAACTTCAAACTCAGACCTTGCTGGTCTATCTCAGACAGTCACAAGTTTTCAATGAGATCTTCCTCTAAAATTAAGTAAAGACCCTCAAAATGATAAAGAATGTAGGTTAGAACATATCACCATGAATTACTAGAGGTTTCAGATCATAAAGAACCTATAAGAGTCCGTACATAGTAAGAAAAGTGCAAAAACACAGAAATTCTATCAAAATTGTTTGGATTTTATTGAAATTCACTTCAAAATGGAATCAACCAACCTTCATTCAAGCCTCTTGAGGCCTTTAAATACACTTGAAAACTAAAAACTACCCCTCAAATGACCATAACCACCTTTTGAACTTCAAAGACTCTTCATATCCCCTTAAAGTGCATTTTAGCAGTATTACATTGTCAACTTTACACCTTAATGCAAGTTTTACATTTTTGAACTGCAAATGTGATAGGTTGCCAATGGAATTAGGAAGGTTATTTAAACCTCTACAGTCTTCTATGTTTAAGTTCTGCAGATGTGATAGGTTTCCAATGGAATCAGGAAGCTTATTTAAACCTCTATAGTCTTCTATGTTCAAGTGTTGTAGCTGTGACAGGTTGCCAATGGAATCAAGAAGGTTATTTAAATCTCTACAGTCTTCTATGTTCAAGTGCTATAGTTGTGACAGGTTTCCAATAGAATCATGGAGGTTATTTAAACTTTTACACATTTCTATGTTCAAGTGCTACAATTGTGACAGGTTGCCAATGGAACGAGGGAGGTTATTTAAATCTATACACCCTACCATGTTCAAGTGTTGCAGTTGTGATAGGTTGCTAATGGAATCAGGAAGGTTATTTAAACGTTCACACCCTTATATGTTCAAGGTTGCAGCTATGACAAGTTTCCAATGGAATCAAGGAGGTTATTTAAACCATGACAATATTTTAGTTTTGAATGTTGTAGCTACAATAGATTGTCAATAGAATGAAGGAGGTTATTTAAACCTTTGAAACTTCCTATTATGTTCAAGTGCTACATTTGTGATAGGCTGACAATGGAATCAGGGAGGTTATTTAAAAACTCTACAACTTACTATTTTCAAGTATTGCAGATGTGACAAGTTGCCAATGGAATAAGGAAGGTTATTTAAACCTTTACAATCTTTTATGATCAAGTGTTGCGGCTGTGACAGGTTGCCAATAGAATCAAGGAGGTTATTTAAAATTTTACACCCTTCTATGCTCAAGTGCTGCAACTGTGATAGCTTTCCAATGGAATTAGGGAGCTTATTTAAACCTCCACACTCTATTATATTCAAGTGTTACAACTATGATAGTTTGTCAATGGAGTCAATTTCAGATTGGGTTCTAGGTGCCAAATTGGGAGCCTTGGAACAGGGTATGGACATCCATCAAAGCATAAAGGATAGAGGAATTTTTGTAGATATTGTTGTTACAACTGCTCTTGTAGACATGTATGCTAAATGTGGGATCATAGACAAGGCACTTGAAGTGTTTGAAAAAATGCCTCAAAGAAATGTGGTCTCATGGACTGCAATAATTGTAGGATATACACAAATTAGATCTATTGAAAAGGCTTTAGAAACTTTCAAGCAAATGAAATTTGTAGGTTTAAAGCCAAACTCTACAACCTTTTCCAACATATATAATGAAGAAGCATAAACTAAATGCAAAGCTTGTAGGTCTGCAAAATGGTATGTCAGAGCTTTTCTCCTAGGATAAACACATTTACCCAAAACTAACCACACCTTTAGATACCTTTTTGGCTTAGTTAAAACATATGTCAAAGTGGGGTATAGGTCCTTTGGACCAAATGATTCAAAACCGACTGTCTTAGTTAGAATTATGCCTCTTTAGGCCTTGGCTACCACAGGGGTCTTTAGTTTCTTCTATCTCCAAACCCAAAATCTCACAACCAATACTTGGATCACTCTTTATTTGGTTTGTACAAGCTTATTATTCCATGAAAAGTCCACTTCTAAAGGTATTTTTATAAACCCTAGGCTCTAACCTCCATCTTTACTCATCAAACCCTATTTTCAAACTAGGGTAGTGATTATTCACCACACTAAACTCATCCTCTTGATCTGCAACCTATGAAATATGATAATAGATACTATAAAAGGTAAACTCACAAAAAATTGAGAGCTTTCACTAGATAAAATAGAAGGAATACAATTTCATCAACATAATGGTCACATGTATAGAGGCTCCTTACTTCCTCAGAGTAGTTGATTATTCATGGCATTGCAAGGATACAAATTATCAATTCCAAATCCTTAGAGATACTTTGAGGAGGTTGGGCCATAGAATGTGTGCAAGTAGTGAGAGATGTGTCCTATGTGTAGACATTTGTAGGGAATTTGATTGAGGCTGCCACGTGAATGTATTGATCAAAACCTCTAAAATTGTTTAATTGGATGCCAATATCTTCAACAAAAACTCAAATTGTTTAATTTTATGTCTATTTTTCACTTCACAAATATCCTAATTTGGCATCATGTATCTCTTCAAATAGATGCCCTAGTTAGGAATCTTGTACCTCCATAGTTGGATGTCTTCATGTTGGATCCTTTTCCCCCTTGTCAAAACATGTTCCTCACTATAACTAGGCATAGAAATTTCATTCTTTCTACTAGCTTTTATTTTAAATTTCAATGTTTTGAAAAAGGAATGTTAAAGATTTACACATTTAAGTGTAATTCATCTAATGTCATCTTGTTTTAAACTTCACACCTTTTGTAAAATCATTCCAAAATATTCAACCCGACTAAAGAAAATATTTGATTTATGAGAAATCCTTATTATTTATCAATCAAAAAAACTGATTAGAAATTTTCCTGCATTTTAGACATTGTGGTATCAAATTACCTATTATAATTAAAAGGGGGAAAAAATTGTTAATATACAAAACATTGGCTGCCCAAAAATCAAAACTACCCTATCTAATGATCATATTCTTAAACAACACATAATGAACTCAAATTAAAAAAATAGAAACAATAAGTAGCTTGGAAGATAAATTGTAAGAAGTTTTGACCTTTTCCTTATTGACAGCGAGGTCCATCAGTGTTTTTGGTCTATATTTGTCAACCCATAAAATTGTTTCAGATTTTTGAGCAGATGCCAGTTGTTGATTTCTGTCTTATACAAAACAACACCATCAAATGAACAACAATAACTATCTTATCAAATGATGAGAAATAATTTTTGACAATCAATACTAGTAGTTGCATTCTTTTCTCATTATTTTACAGTCAACATATAAATTCCAAATAAGAAAAGCTACTAAAGAACCACAAAACACAAAGAAATATCATAGGGAAAACACAAAAAACATTGAAGTTATCCTGCAATACCAAGATTGACATTGGTATATAGCATGTTTTTAAAAGCCACAAAAAGGCTTACAGATCTAATATTATATAATGTGTGCATGGGTTTTTAAGTGTCATATTTGGATCTCAATATACAAATTAAATTATAACTTCTCTAACCGACCTAATCAAAGCCCTTCATATCACACTAGTTAAGTTTTTCCTAGATCTTCTATTCTCATGCCCTTTACCTCTCTTCTTATTTGCCATTGACTTCACCCTTATATTCCCATGTCCAATATGACACCTTTTGAGATTAATGTGAATTTTAAATAACCCTTCACTCATACATTTTTTTGAGCTTCTTTATATAGCTCTAAATGGTTAGACTCTAGTGTTATCTCCTTCAAACCCTCTCTAGATCGAAAGTAATGACTACATTGTTACTTCCATAAGAAACACACTTAATCATTTTTTTTAGTTTTTGTAATAGCATAAATGAGGCTCTAGAATACTAATATTTATTCAAAATTATTGTAGCCTTATACAAAATACATAACAGAACTAAGCTATAAGAAATAAAAATAATAGTTACAACTTACAAGATAAACCATGAAAGTTTAGGACTGAAAATTTGTGTATAGTCCAGAAAACAGAGTTTCAAGGTGGTTATCATCTAGGGTTGGTTCAAATACTTCAGGAGAAGGACTTTTGATGGTTAAATAAGCATATTTAGGTCCAAAAAAATATGTTTGAAGGTTTGGTAAAGAATATTCAATATTAGAGCTTGTAGAATCAATAAGCCCTAGTGCTTGACTTGCCTAATTAGGCCTAAATTCTAGCGGGGACAATCATTTTTGGAGTTTATTTTCCAAAGAAACCCATGTTGGTTTTCAAATATGTTTTAGAAACCCTTTAAGGGAATCCATAAAATGGATCATAGTCTAAAAAGGAGTCCTACACCTTGAGATATCTCTGGTAGTTCCATAAGGCATGGCTACAAGGAATGTAAGCAGTCAATGAAAGAATGTTAGCCAAAACAAGAAAAATATGTTCCTGGAGTATAAGGTGAGTTAGTCATGTTATTTCAAGCCTAGTAGAGCTGTCCCAAGTGTTAAATCAGTTCTTTGTAGCATGGAAAGCATATTTGGGTTTTGTGGCTTATGAGTGCCATAGTTGCACATTAAGGATAGGTTGAGAGAATAAGTCATCAATTGATCTAGAGGTTGAGTGTTTTGGAGCCTCTAATGAGTTTGAAGAAGATAATTCAACTTTTTTGGGTCAGAAGGAGTGAAATCTCAGATTTGTGCCTTTGTAGAAGTCATTGTTTTGAGTAGTTTTAAGTTTTAACCAAAAATCAGTGATGAGTTTTCCAAGCGATTACTTGCCATCCAATTTTCTTAGTGAGTACTCACAAGTTATTTAAACTATACTTTATCACATTTTGTGTTTCTGCAGTGCATCATTATGTAATACCATTTTTAAATATTTAGCCATGTGTTAATGTTTGAGTAGTCAAGTCTCAGGACACCTTTCACAACTAGTAACCAAGAACCTATCTCTCATGAATTTGAATGGTCTTCTTGGCACTTATTTCATCTATGTGATGTTCACAACTTCACAGGGATGAAGCACCAAGACATACCAAGAGATCACCCATCCCAGTACTATTCTAGCTCAAACACATTTAATTATGGAGTCTCCCCTACAATCAGGCCCAGTTAGATTGCTATCCTATTTCAAAACCTTAAACTAGTATTGTGCTTTACGAACCATAAATTGTGGGGATCCTTAGCTCTTTCACTTTTATGTATTTTTAGGAAACTTCTATATCAAATATTTCAACACAATGACTCTGAGTTTTGGAATGCAGTGTGACATTCAATAAATAGGAAAGGATGATTTCAAAAAGAAAGAAGCACAACATTTGATAAACTCCATGGGAAAAAGGTAACTTGATTGTTTATACTTTATTAATCTATCCAACATAGAAATGGTTTGGTGTCAAAGCTTGTTGATTATCTAAGAAAACATATCTTCCATAAAACTTTCACAATATGTAAAATAATATACAAGAAAGCTACCAATTTTAAAGATATTTTTGATCAACATCATTTAGTAGTCAGCCTGCAATGTCTTACAGTCAAGCAAACAAAAAGTTCCAATTTGCATCTATGAAACTTACTGTGCTTCAATCGTTCATTGAATTCTGCTTGTTGCTTGTCTTTGTTCTCTTTTAGAATCTGCAGAAAAAAGAACCATATATCTAAATCCAAAATATTTACCATAGAAGTCCCTCAAAATCAAATTAGCAACTAGAAAAGGAACAAAATATTGTTTATGTAACATGAAAACTAAAACCTGAACTCCTGGAAACAATCATTCTAATACCCTTCCTAAGAACAATAATAGTCTTGTTGATGCACAAAATCTACTAGAACCTTTTAAGATCATTGTAGAATAATTAAATTATCTACTAGGAAAATATTAAATATTCTAAAGCTTGTTATTTATAGAGAGAAAGTTTTTATATTCCTGTAAGGGGGTCCAAGATTACATCTCAGCAGCTAACTAATCAGCTCCATAGAAAATTTTAATTTTTAAAGGATGATTTTTTTTACAAGTAAATAATAGTGGTAGAATATTTACAACTCAAAAAAAGAGTACACAATATATGTATTACAGGTTGGCATTGAAGATTAAAAATGAATGTATATGAATATATGTTTATTTTGGCAAATAATTTTATCTAACTTTTAAATTTAAATGAAAGTTTGGTTATGAACATATTAGAGAATTTACAAAAGATCCCCATATTTGGGAAATTTTGTGAAATATGGTTTAGACCTAAAAATTACCTTTATGTTTCCCTTTTGTTTACCAACACTTATTGGGGCACCCAAGTTCAAATCCCTTCTATACAGAATGTCGCTGACAAGTGATACATACTGCTTGTTGGATAACAACCAATTCCTACAACTTGGAGATTACACTAATCCCAAGAGGAATCCCATCAAAGGCACAATAGGTCAAAACACTAAAAAACCGAAAATCTCACATGTGTACACCCAATAAAAGGATCTACCTAACAAGTAAGCTTGAAACATGGAGTAATATTCAAAAGGAAAAAATCATCTTGGTCATTTTATTATGTGACTTGGAACCCCAAAGGTTCAAGCAACACAGTTGTTAAAAAGCAGACCAAAGGCTAAAGAACATTTTGTCTTCACAATTAAAACTAATTCCTTGAAGTTGAATAAAATTATCACATCATAGACAAAAGCACAATATGTTTTTGAACTTAAAGACAATCCTTGAACCTGAATGAAATGAGTTCCACTATAAAATCAAATGGACTGTGAAGGGGGGATCCAAGTTCAAAGTGCAAAAAGCATGATTGTCATGATAAAGAGTCAAAATTATGTAAAATGGGCATCCCATGTGAACCCTAGCAAACTGACATTGGGTGCAAGTATGTGGAGAAGTTGACAATAGAGTTAACAACCTAAAGCCCGCAGTACAACCACTAAGCCAAAGGTTATATAAAAAAAGGGAATTTACCACATCTACCAAACAAAGCATATTGAAATAGATTACCACACAAGCACTGTAACTTAAACCAAACCAGTGGCACTCTAAAAATGGAAATGAAGACAAGGAAGCTCAATGGAATAAATATCCCATTAGTGAACCAGAGACAAATCCTATTAAAGAAGGGATAAAAATGAGTAACAAAGAGACCTCGCTATTCTCCTCATGCAGATCATGCAGGTCAAACCTTTCATTTAATGTCAAAGGCCTACTTGATTTAAAAGGAAAGAGGGGTCTATTACCCACTTTTTTTTGAAATACTAAAGATTCCATGTTTCTAGTCTATCAAGAAAATGAAGTATATGAAATACTAGAGATTCCAAGTTTCTAGTCTATCGAGAAAATGAAGTATCCATGACCTTTTATTCATTTGAAACCAAATCAATTGATGATAAAAGCTCAGTAATTTGATATCTGACAAGGAATGCACCATGCTAGTTTCAAACCGGATTTTGTTCTCATGATCATATTCTACTAAGTTATTAGCCATAGGTGGTCTCTACTTAATTTAACCTAAGCTATAATTTCAAAAATAAAACCCAAAAGCGTTAAATAAAGCAATTGCACAGTGCACTATTGATGAATTTAGCATAGTCTACAATGTCCTAATTAAAACCCAAAATATGGTGAGGAAGGATTGAAATTTTGAAGAATTTACCCTGAACTACAATTTTTTCTAAGTAGATCCTAAAGGTGCCAAAAAGGAGTTGAAGTAGTGATGAGTTTAAGCTATAGGGAAATATTTGAAGAACTACCCAAATGTGTCAGATACACTAGGGAAGAATTTAACCTAGACTACAACTCTAAAAGTAGATCACGAAAGTGGTTAACAATTAAATGGATTCCTGAATTCGACCAGATAATCTTACACTAGAAATTTTACTATCAAAGACAACCAAAACAAAATTCCACAAAACATTATTAGGATTGTGAATCATTGCAAATTACAATGTGGGTCTATGTGATTCCATCTTCGTCTTCCAAGCAATGCATTAAAGTCCAATATATTGATATGAAGGCGCCAAATGAACACCTAGTAAACTGACCTATAAATTAAACCACAATTTTCCCCAACTTTTCTCAATGGTAAGTGGGATGTAAATTCGAGAGTTAAGGCTTACTAGGTCTATCTGGTTCTATGAAAAATTGAAGTAATAAGACCTAGAAAAGATAATATCATCATGTGCTTCTTGTTTGTTTCTAAGAAAATGCAGAAAATGGTGTTTACCGGGAGATGGGGAAAATAAACCACATTTTCTTTGAAATGCAACAATTTAAACAATAATTACCTACTAAAAGCTTACCTTGAAAAGTGGTTTGTCTGTTTGAGCAGACCCGTCCTCAACATGTTCTCCATGCTTCTCCTTAGCTTCCTCCAACTGACCCTTGTCAAAATCTTATTGTCAGGTTGTAGCTCGCCAAATTGGAGAAGTGAAAGGTCAATACCAACGAGGAAGAGTTTGGAGGAGCGGGAAACCAATAGTGGTGGGGAAAGTACGAAAAAATGTGAAAAAATCCCAAAAATTCATTTAATCGTCTTGCATTGATATGGACACAATTTTATTAGTTAATTTCTATGAATATATTTTTTTTAAATATTAATGGAATGTCATAATTTTTAGATTTTATTCTATGGTATAATTTAATAGTTTCACTTTAATATATAAATAATTTTTATGAATAATTTTTTTTTAAAATATTGATGGGATGTCATAATTTTTAGATTTTAGTCTATGGTATAATTTAATAGTTTCAATTTAGTATTTGTAAATGAAACGAGTGGTATTAATAACATATGTAGTTGAATAATACAATTCTATATCTTTATCTATGGCAAATGGTTTGAAGCAATGGTAAATGAATTGGAATTTTCAAGAAGCAACTCTTCTAAAATAACAAATGTAATGTGTTTCACATTCATTCAAAGAAGCTTCAAATTTAATGCACTTCTAGCCAATGCTAAGTGGCAATGGTAGTAATATATACCTGGGAAATTTCTTTTTTATTTTTATATGTGTTCATTTAAATTATGTATGTTAATATGTTAGAGAGTATGTGTTGAAGTTAGGGCTCCCTAACATAATGAGTAATAAAAGTTAAAGAATGTAAATGTTAATTTTTTTTATAAAATATGTGAAGGCCTTAAGACTGCATCAAGAGGAAATGCCTTGCACAATAGGTATTTTTGGTGCACCAAGCAACCTAGGCGGTCAAATGGCCTGCATAGGTAGGGGTCCCATGAGGGGGGCTTGAGCTCTATGGATTATGATCAAATTCAAAAGAAAAAAGAATAGAGGAGTAATAGTCATTTATCTACTCATTAATTTAGCCATTAATTTAGTCATTTATTTAGTCATTTAGTTGTGATTTTACCCAATTACCAAATTAGTCACTTATAAATGACCAAATTAGTCATTTATTTTCAAAATACTACTAGTGTTAGTCATGCGACTAAAAGTTTTAGTCACATAGTCATTTATTTTCCAAATTCTACTAGTGTTTCAAATGGCCTTTTGAAGGCCTCCACCATAGGCGGCTTAAAGGAATTGATTTGTCATATAAAGGTGGTGTTGCATAGGGATTATTGAAATCAACTCTCACCGCCTAAGGAAAACATTAGTTCTATTATAGATTGTGCAATATCATGGTTTTCATTGTTGGCCTTATGCCACATCTCTCACATGATCCTCCTTAAGCTTCCATTGACCTACAACATTTGTCTCCCAATGCCAAAATTGTTGGTAGTGACGAAGTTCTAGTATGCAACCTTTTTCAATGCCCTTGAGGTCTCTTAACAATGACCCACATCTAATCTCATGTCCTCATCACTTGAGACACTTATTGCATGCAAAATTTACACTTTCTCATACACTTTTCAAGTGAGCTCACAAGTGTTGTATATTTGGAGGGGTAGTTAGTCATTGTCTCCTACCTTCTCTCCTCATCCACCTTTCCTATATATACGAGTTGGTTCCTAATTGTATTTACACACTCTTCATTTTTTATATTGAGAGACATACTATTGTGCTTGTTTTTTTCACTTGTGAAAGCTTGTTTCATGCTCTTTGATCTTGGAAATATTCAACATGGTATCAAAGCTATAAGAGCATGCTCCTTCCTGCATCAAGGTGACTCCTGCGCATAGCCCTATCAACGAAGTGTCATGGATCCAAACACACATTGCCATTGTTTCCATAAGGCTCAGGAAACAAAAATACCTTTCATTTCATCAATTTCAATAACTTTGATTTTTTATGCAATTTTTTGGGCCTTTGTGCCTATTGTATGAAAAGTTGTTAAAAATCAAAAAATTTCAACAAAGAGCCAATCTGACCCTCTTCCCACCTGGCCATCTCCAATTTTCATAAAAAAATAGATTTTTTTGTGTGAATTTTGGCCTATCTAGCCTATTTGGAGCATTTTTCGCTGTAGCTTGTTTGTAGGTTTTCTTCGCACTACCTCCATCTGATATTTTCTTGTAGATCATTAGCCTATTTTCAAGAAATTCAGACATTTTATGCCCTATTTTTTGGAGGTTTCCATTTAAATTTTGTAGACTGTATCAAGGTGAGTCAATTTGAAATGGCCTTTTGAAGGCCTCCACCATAGGCGGCTTAAAGGAATTGATTTATTATGTAAAGGTGGTGTTGCACAAGGATTATTGAAATCAACTCTCACTGCCCGAGGCAAACATTAGTTCTATTATAGATTATGCAATATCATGGTTTTCATTGTTGTCCTTATGCCACATCTCTCACATGATCTTCCTCAAGCTTCCATTTACCTACAACATTTGTCTCCCAATTCTAAAATTGTTGGTAGAGACCAAGTTCTAGTATGTAGCCTTTTTCAATGACCTTGAGGCCTCTTAACAACGAACCACATCTAATCTCATGTATCTCGCTGCATTTGTTCATTAGTGGGGGTTTCCTCATCTTTGGAGTTGGTTGTTCTTATGCATCAAACCCTAGAGTTTTTTGGCACTCACCACTCATTGTAGCATATCCCATGTGATCCTCTCATGTGTTACACCTTGTCTTATTGTTACCGAGTTATTTTTACCTTCATAAGTAAATATGATGATAAATGTTAATCGTGACTTAATATGTTTGATAGATGAATGAAATAATGAAATAAGTATTAAGATGTTCTTGCTTTTAAAGGAGTGATTATGTTTATATTGATGAAATTCAATGAAAGTAAATGTATTGTAATGTGGATATTCTAATTCTTTGTCGGTGCAAATGTTATAGGATGCAAATGATTGTATTGTGATAAGCTAACTACTGTTACAATGTACTAAGCTGGATGTAGGAATAGGTTCAAGCCTTCGGAAGAGAGGGGAAGTATCACTCAGGAGAGTGGCTTGGTCTGGTAACCCTTAATAAGCCTAATTGATCTTTCACACACTCACTTCTAGTTTGGTTTAGTTGAGTCAAAATCAATCAGGATTTGGTAAGTAAACCCTTAGTCAAGGTCTTGGATAAATTGGGAAGATTGTTTGATAATCTTTGATTGATTATGGTTTTGGTTTTGATTCCATGATTATTTCTTTGGTTGAATTGTGTTTGAATATTTGTATTGGGTTTGAGTTCTTCTTCGTGTATTTATGTATAATGATGATTAAATATATATAGAATGTATATATATATATATATATATTTGTGTGTGTGTGTGTGTATAAATGATAACTCATGCATAATGAAGGAATGTGTGCATGCCTAAGTGGGAGTAGGAATACTTATGCATATCCATGCACGGATACATCGTATGCATCGAAGTATTGATTGAACATATATCACAAATGCATATATGTAATAATACATTTGATATAAATAATTGTCAAGAATGGAAAGATAGTTATATGTGCTTATATAAAGATATTTAAATAATATTATATATAATGTATATTAATATTATATGTATATAATAATGTATACACATATATATTAATATACTTATATGTATTTGTCTGAATATATATATATATATACATTTGTTATTTCGATGTGTTTATATATTTATTAAATTGACAATTAAATACGTTCAATAATCTTGAGAAATGTATATATATATATATATATATATACATATGTATATATATTTGAGAGATAATATATATACATATATAAATATTAAATATATAATATATAATGATAAGTGTTTAGCACATTATAAAGTAAGTGTTTGAGATATGTTTAAAGTGCATATACAAAGCGCTGGTATAGATAAGATCTGCACATATACTACTAGCACATAATAGAGGGGTCTTTATACTTGGATAGTGCATGATTCTAGCACTGCCATTATATGAAGTATAAGCCAAGTTTGGAGGCTGCACATAAAGCAAAGAGGAGCCATATATTATATATGGTACATTAAGCAAAAGCATAACTGTTAGCATGTAAACTAGCACAGTGCATTAAACCATGGTAAAGACCAACACATAAACAATAATAGATTGTCTTTTTTCTAGCATAACCAAGTGCATAATAAAGGAGTTTTGAATATTGAATGTTGCGTAAAGACTAGTGAAACAAATGTGAGAAAAAAAAAAGTGATAGTGTATATATATGAATGACCTTGCTTAATAATTTATAGTGTTGTGTATGGATTATGGGTAACGCATAGGGTATAACGCATGTGAAATAAGAGAGATAAGTGTATACATTGCAAATAGAAGACTAAGTCAAAACACGAAGGAAAAGTGAATACTCAATGTATAAGAAACTTTGATCTGGTCATTATCAAATAGCAACCCAAAAGAATAGGGAACATGATGTTTTGGTGGCACCAAAATATGAATAGTGTAAACCAGATAGAAGTCTAAACTGTAATATAAATTACAGCGTGTGAAGCAAATTGGAATATGGGAAATACTCAAAAGAGAAGCTGGCAAAAATGAGTCAACTTGTGGAAACATTAACCTTGCATTTATGAATGTTATTCTTGTTGTCCATTAGAATGAATGACTCATTCTTTATGGTGAAATATAGATGTGCATGTGTTTACTATGCAATGATTTTAGCTGCCACCTTTTCTTCTTCTTATTGAGTCAAACCTTTTGGATTGAGAAGTGTCATGTTTGATAGCTTGTTTCTAGCCTACAATTGCTCACATTTTTTAATAAATAGAGGAGTTTTCTTCCTCAATTTGGATGCATTATTCACACTTGATGCTTGTTTTTTGAGTTGTTAGTATTCTATTTTTTTTGAGTTTGAGAGTTTGTAAGAGGTTTTTAAGAGTTTGAGAGAGGTTTTTGTGAGAGATATTTCGAGAGAGTAAGGGAGATGGTTGGGAGTTGAAAGCTGATTTTGGAGAAGGCTAAGCTAGGAACCTAGTTTGAGCATTTGGAGCTTTGCATATTGTTGGCTAACAGATTGGGAACCTTGAGATAATATTGATTTCTTTCTCAAAAATTTGCCTCTACTGCATAATAACCCTCTTTAGGAA
Organism: Sequoia sempervirens; assembly: GCA_007258455.2. Taxonomy (NCBI): domain Eukaryota; kingdom Viridiplantae; phylum Streptophyta; class Pinopsida; order Cupressales; family Cupressaceae; genus Sequoia; species Sequoia sempervirens. The sequence continues at coordinate 21,970 of VDFB02288744.1, read as the reverse complement.
AGCAACTACCCTAAAAAATGAAAGGTACAACTCCCTTGTATGATATTTAATGAATTTAAATGAACTTAAAATAAACACATTGTATACTTTTAACCTGAAGGCAGGAAAGGTAAAACTTGACATAAGAAATATTTTAGATATCAGATGCAAAAGAAAAATGATAAAGATATTGGCACAAAGAACAATTTACACAAGATGAATTGATAATGAAATACTAACCCAATATTATCTGAAAAAGTGAAATCTATTACAAAGATAAATGCATATAATCTCACACCATAAAGATAAGAGATATACTTAAACAAAAAGATTCAAGAACCTCAAATTATCCCCATGAACTATATGCACACAGACAACTAGGGATTTCAATTCAAAGTAAAGCATAATTATATTCAAAGCATATAATATAAGGCCTTTTGAAATGATGCCTAGAGAGTATTTGTTCCAAAAATAAACATATATATAAGTGGATGAGTAACTACTTCTTTTTTCCCATAACTAACTAAAACTGTAAAGTCTTTTCAAAGTATGACAAAGAAATAATAAAGCAATTGAAAAGTTAGAACGGTGGCATTTTACTTCTAGATTCCACAAATGCAACAAGTATTTTCAGCAAAGCTTGGAAAGCCTTTGCGGCATGTGGAAGCTCCTTATGTTGAGGAATAGTTATGTTCCCCATCTATAAAATCAATGCCAACTAGCTATCGCAGACAACCTCAATTCTCTGATCATATGTCCTCATGAGTCCAGTTACTTGGGATAAGATGGGGTATAGCTCACTAAATTTCCTCAGGTGCTCAACACTGAAAGATTGGGAATTGTGGATCCCATCAACTATCTTTTGAAACTCATCCTCCAAGGCTTTAGCATTCTCACTACCTCCATCTCCTACCATGTTAGGATGCAATTTGAGTGTGACAAGGTTCTTATGAACCTCATATAAAATTGAGTTACATTCAGTTAGTATCTCCTGGAGTTTTTGTAAGCCTTTCCTTGTGACTTGTAACTTCCATTCTACGCTTTTATTCCATATCATGCAATGAGCATCAAAAACAATAGATATAATTTACTCTGCAACCAGCTTCTCCATTCCAAAACTCAACATTGCCTTGATTTAAGTCAAATATTGATTCCATAGTGTTTCTTCTTTTTTAGTAGTGATGATCTCCTTCTCAATTTTAGTCCTTGAAACATTTTCCCTTTGAAGAAATCCCAATGATTCAAAAATAGTTTGATTTCCTTTCCTTACTAAGCCACCACTCCATTCCTCAATCATTTTTTTGAAATTTTTACAACTCTTCATCTTACTGCTTATTTTCCTACCATTTCCATGGGATCAAAGGATGATTTAGCTTGAGAAATTGGTCGAGGAGGAAGATTAAAGACAAATTTTAAACAATCAGTTAAAAATTTAACTTGCTTCTTCAATTCATCCTTACTTTCCTTGTCATTTTTAGATATCTCAACCATTCTTGTTGTCGATACTTGGATTTCTTTGTATAATTTTTTTGAAATTTTTACAACTCTTCATCTTACTCACTGCTTATTTTCCTACCATTTCCATGGGATCAAAGGATGATTTAGCTTGAGAAATTGGTCGAGGAGGAAGATTAAAGACAAATTTTAAACAATCAGTTAAAAATTTAACTTGCTTCTTCAATTCATCCTTACTTTCCTTGTCATTTTTAGATATCTCAACCATTCTTGTTGTCGATACTTGGATTTCTTTGTATAATTTTTTTGAAATTTTTACAACTCTTCATCTTACTCACTGCTTATTTTCCTACCATTTCCATGGGATCAAAGGATGATTTAGCTTGAGAAATTGGTCGAGGAGGAAGATTAAAGACAAATTTTAAACAATCAGTTAAAAATTTAACTTGCTTCTCCAATTCATCCTTACTTTCCTTGTCATTTTTAGACATCTCAACCATTCTTGTTGTCGATACTTGGATTTCTTTGTATAATTTTTTTGAAATTTTTACAACTCTTCATCTTACTCACTGCTTATTTTCCTACCATTTCCATGGGATCAAAGGATGATTTAGCTTGAGAAATTGGTCGAGGAGGAAGATTAAAGACAAATTTTAAACAATCAGTTAAAAATTTAACTTGCTTCTTCAATTCATCCTTACTTTCCTTGTCATTTTTAGACATCTCAACCATTCTTGTTGTCGATACTTGGATTTCTTTGTATAATTTTTTTGAAATTTTTACAACTCTTCATCTTACTCACTGCTTATTTTCCTACCATTTCCATGGGATCAAAGGATGATTTAGCTTGAGAAATTGGTCGAGGAGGAAGATTAAAGACAAATTTTAAACAATCAGTTAAAAATTTAACTTGCTTCTTCAATTCATCCTTACTTTCCTTGTCATTTTTAGATATCTCAACCATTCTTGTTGTCGATACTTGGATTTCTTTGTATAATTTTTTTGAAATTTTTACAACTCTTCATCTTACTCACTGCTTATTTTCCTACCATTTCCATGGGATCAAAGGATGATTTAGCTTGAGAAATTGGTCGAGGAGGAAGATTAAAGACAAATTTTAAACAATCAGTTAAAAATTTAACTTGCTTCTTCAATTCATCCTTACTTTCCTTGTCATTTTTAGATATCTCAACCATTCTTGTTGTCGATACTTGGATTTCTTTGTATAATTTTTTTGAAATTTTTACAACTCTTCATCTTACTCACTGCTTATTTTCCTACCATTTCCATGGGATCAAAGGATGATTTAGCTTGAGAAATTGGTCGAGGAGGAAGATTAAAGACAAATTTTAAACAATCAGTTAAAAATTTAACTTGCTTCTTCAATTCATCCTTACTTTCCTTGTCATTTTTAGATATCTCAACCATTCTTGTTGTCGATACTTGGATTTCTTTGTATAATTTTTTTGAAATTTTTACAAGCTCTTCATCTTACTCACTGCTTATTTTCCTACCATTTCCATGGGATCAAAGGATGATTTAGCTTGAAATTGGTCGAGGAGGAAGATTAAAGACAAATTTTAAACAATCAGTTAAAAATTTAACTTGCTTCTTCAATTCATCCTTACTTTCCTTGTCATTTTTAGATATCTCAACCATTGATTCGATACTTGGATTTCTTTAATTTTTTTGAAATTTTTACAACTCTTCATCTTACTCACTGCTTATTTTCCTACCATTTCCATGGGATCAAAGGATGATTTAGCTTGAAATTAATTAGAGGAGATTAAAGACAAATTTTAAACAATCAGTTAAAAATTTAACTTGCTTCTTCAATTCATCCTTACTTTCCTTGTCATTTTTAGATATCTCAACCATTCTTGTTGTCGATACTTGGATTTCTTTGTATAATTTTTTTGAAATTTTTACAACTCTTCATCTTACTCACTGCTTATTTTCCTACCATTTCCATGGGATCAAAGGATGATTTAGCTTGAGAAATTGGTCGAGGAGGAAGATTAAAGACAAATTTTAAACAATCAGTTAAAAATTTAACTTGCTTCTTCAATTCATCCTTACTTTCCTTGTCATTTTTAGATATCTCAACCATTCTTGTTGTCGATACTTGGATTTCTTTGTATAATTTTTTTGAAATTTTTACAACTCTTCATCTTACTCACTGCTTATTTTCCTACCATTTCCATGGGATCAAAGGATGATTTAGCTTGAGAAATTGGTCGAGGAGGAAGATTAAAGACAAATTTTAAACAATCAGTTAAAAATTTAACTTGCTTCTTCAATTCATCCTTACTTTCCTTGTCATTTTTAGATATCTCAACCATTCTTGTTGTCGATACTTGGATTTCTTTGTATAATTTTTTTGAAATTTTTACAACTCTTCATCTTACTCACTGCTTATTTTCCTACCATTTCCATGGGATCAAAGGATGATTTAGCTTGAGAAATTGGTCGAGGAGGATTAAAGATTTTAAAGACAAATTTTAAACAATCAGTTAAAAATTTAACTTGCTTCTTCAATTCATCCTTACTTTCCTTGTCATTTTTAGACATCTCAACCATTCTTGTTGTCGATACTTGGATTTCTTTGTATAATTTTTTGAAATTTTTACAACTCTTCATCTTACTCACTGCTTATTTTCCTACCATTTCAATGGGATCAAAGGATGATTTAGCTTGAGAAATTGGTCGAGGAGGAAGATTAAAGACAAATTTTAAACAATCAGTTAAAAATTTAACTTGCTTCTTCAATTCATCCTTACTTTCCTTGTCATTTTTAGACATCTCAACCATTCTTGTTGTCGATACTTGGATTTCTTTGTATAATTTTTCTGAAATTTTTACAACTCTTCATCTTACTCACTGCTTATTTTCCTACCATTTCAATGGGATCAAAGGATGATTTAGCTTGAGAAATTGGTCGAGGAGGAAGATTAAAGACAAATTTTAAACAATCAGTTAAAAATTTAACTTGCTTCTTCAATTCATCCTTACTTTCCTTGTCATTTTTAGATATCTCAACCATTCTTCTTGTCGATACTTGGATTTCTTTGTATAATTTTTTTGAAATTTTTACAACTCTTCATCTTACTCACTGCTTATTTTCCTACCATTTCCATGGGATCAAAGGATGATTTAGCTTTAAAATTAATATTTGAGAACATTTGAAGACAAATAAATCTCAAAAAATTTAACTCTCGCTTCTTCAATTCATCCCATTTTCCTTTTGTTTATTTTAGATATCTCAACCATTCTTGTTGTTTCCATACTTGGATTTCTTTGTATAATTTTTGAAATTTTACAACTCTCTTCATCTTTACTTCATCGCTTTTATTTTCCTACCATTTCCATGGATCAAAGGATGATTTAGTTTTGAGAAATTGGCTCTAGGAGGAAGATTAAAGACAATTTAAACAACGCCAAAATTTAACTTGCTTCTTCAATTCATTCTTACTTTCTTCCTTACTATTTTAGATATCTCAACCATTCTTTGTTGTTGATACTTTGGATTTCTTTTGTATACTTTTTTTGAAATTTTTACAACTCTTCATCTTACTCACTGCTTATTTTCTCACAATTTCCATGGATCAAAGGATGATTTAGCTTGAGAATTAATGAGGAGGAAGATTAAATGACAAATTTTAAACAATCGGGCTAAAAAATTTAACTTGCTTCTTCAATCCATCCTTACTTTCCTTTTTGTCATTTTTAGATATCTCAACCATTCTTCTTGTCGATACTTGGATTTCTTTGTATAATTTTTTTGAAATTTTTACAACTCTTCATCTTACTCACTGCTTATTTTCCTACCATTTCCATGGGATCAAAGGATGATTTAGCTTGAGAAACTGGTCGAGGAGGAAGATTAAAGACAAATTTTAAACAATCAGTTAAAAATTTAACTTGCTTCTTCAATTCATCCTTACTTTCCTTGTCATTTTTAGATATCTCAACCATTCTTGTTGTCGATACTTGGATTTCTTTGTATAATTTTTTTGAAATTTTTACAACTCTTCATCTTACTCACTGCTTATTTTCCTACCATTTCCATGGGATCAAAGGATGATTTAGCTTGAGAAACTGGTCGAGGAGGAAGATTAAAGACAAATTTTAAACAATCAGTTAAAAATTTAACTTGCTTCTTCAATTCATCCTTACTTTCCTTGTCATTTTTAGATATCTCAACCATTCTTGTTGTCGATACTTGGATTTCTTTGTATAATTTTTTTGAAATTTTTACAACTCTTCATCTTACTCATTGCTTATTTTCCTACCATTTCCATGGGATCAAAGGATGATTTAGCTTGAGAAATAGGTCGAGGAGGAAGATTAAAGACAAATTTTAAACAATCAGTTAAAAATTTAACTTGCTTCTTCAATTCATCCTTACTTTCCTTGTCATTTTTAGATATCTCAACCATTCTTGTTGTCGATACTTGGATTTCTTTGTATAATTTTTTTGAAATTTTTACAACTCTTCATCTTACTCATTGCTTATTTTCCTACCATTTCCATGGGATCAAAGGATGATTTAGCTTGAGAAATAGGTCGAGGAGGAAGATTAAAGACAAATTTTAAACAATCAGTTAAAAATTTAACTTGCTTCTTCAATTCATCCCATTTCCTTGTCATTTTAGATATCCCCAACCATTCTTGTTGTCGATACTTGATTTCTTTGTATAATTTTTTTTTTGAGTACTTTACAACTCTTCATCTTACTCATCGCTATTTTTCCTACTCATTTCCATGGGATCAAAGGATGATTTAGCTTTGGAGAAATTGGTCAACAGGAGAAAGATTAAAGAGAAATTTTAAAACAATCGCTAAAAATTTAAGTCAAGCTTCTTCAATTCATCCTTACTTTCCTTGTCATTTTAGATATCTTCAACCATTCTTTGTCGATATTTGGATTTCTTTGTATAATTTTTTTGAAATTTTTACAACTCTTCATCTTACTCACTGCTTATTTTGCTACCATTTCCATGGGATCAAAGGATAATTTAGCTTGAGAAATTGGTCGAGGAGGAAGATTAAAGAAAAATTTTAAACAACTACAAAAAATTTAACCTACTTCTAATTCATCCTTAGTTTCCCCTTGTCATTTCTTTGTGATATCCCAACCATTCTGCTGTCGCATACTTGATTTCTTTGTATAATTTTTTCAAAAATTCACAACCTCCTCATCCACCAACGCCAACCTTCCTTTCCATTTCCATGGATGCTGATGATTTAGCTTTGAGAAATTGGTCGAGGAAAGATTGAAGATAATTTTAAACAATCAGTTGTAATTTAACTTGTTTCTTCTAATTCATCTCTACTTTCTTCCTGCCCATTTCCTTATGAGGTCTCTAAATCCATTCTTGTTGTCACACTTGGATTTCTTTTGTATAATTTTGAATTTTATAACTTTTCTTATCTTAATTAACGCTTACTCTCCTACCATTTCCATGGATCAAAGGATGGATTTAGCCGGAGAAATCGGGTCGAGGAGGAAGATTAAAGACCGTAATCAAGGAAAATATGATTTCCATTGTTAGAGGGGTTAGCACAATAACATCAAAATCCCAATGAAATAACAAAGTACAAAGGAAATAATATGAAAACAAAAGAAACAATGTTACCCTAAGTCCTCATCTTCCATGGTTGACCTTTGTTACACCTCCTAGCTTGTAGTAAATAAAGATGCCCTCAGATTTCAAATGAGCAACTATGACAAGTGCCTAAGCCCTATGCAAGTGTTGAAGGATTTGCATAAAAGAAAGTGACTTCACAATAAGCTAAATGACAAATGACTTTTAAAATGATAACCCTAAGTTGACAGAAAATAGACATGGACCAGAGAGAGAGAGAGAGAGGTCCCCAAATGAGAACAAAATTGCCATTTGATAAAAACTGCAATTTTGAATGTGTGGCCAGGATGATAAGATGACAAAAACCCTAGAATCAATGATCAAGATTGAATATTGCAATAAGAATTAGGGTTAGGTCAAAATTAGGGAAAATGATAAGGATGAAGGGCCAAGATTGAATTATAAAATAATTCAATCAAGGGTCGAAATTAAATGAGATGTCAAAAGATAAGAATTAATTTGGAAAATAAGACTGGCACGGACAAAGAGGTTGCTGGAGAAATTAAATAATAAAATTTATTTACTCCAGGTGACCAGTGAGTAATTAAATAATAAAGATATTATTTAATTATAGGAGAATGTGACAAAAGGAATTATTTCAAATTAAATAATAATTTAATTCAAAATTCAAGAGGGTGGAATAAATTAACTTTATTTAATTTGATGAGAGAAGAGTTTAATGAATAATTAAATAATTAAAATAATTATTTAATTATAGTAGAAAATGGACAAAAATCAAATAAATTAGAATCTATTTAA